>CACSLJ010000235.1:0-41419 GCA_902706625.1 Albugo laibachii | reverse complement strand
ATACCTGCTGTTCTACATCTTCTTTTAACGATAAACTTTATATCTGTTGTATCTTTCTAAATGGAGCACAACTCATCGCTCCGATCGCAGCATAGCAGATGGAAGCGATCGACGCGTTTCCATTGGATATGCTGCCAATTATTTATACGTTATACAGTGAAACCCAGCAATTTGATCTTACAAATACTGCTTTAACTCGTTACAAAAAAACGCATCCTACTTTAAATGTGGTGTTTCCTCTTCTCACTTCGGAAGTCGGAAGAATTCTGGAATATCGCTTTCACATAGTGGAAGCATGTCACCAGATTGAAGCGGCATGTCTCCTTGTTGAAACCACAATCCGTGGCAAAAATTCGTGCGGCATATCTGGATGATATTATCGTGATTCTGGGTCATCCATACATAGCCATACCGCAGCGTTTTTCATCAGCAAAAGCAAAAAAAACCTCTGCGCGCAATACCAAGCACCTGATACATGTAGCAGCGTCGCAGCCACAAATCTGACAAGTAGAACAGCTCGATTCTCAAAATCATAAGGATTAGGATGAATGGGATAAGTAGGCGGCCACAGTTCACCTGTAACGCGTTTGACGGAGAATTCAACCATATTTTCCGAGGGTAATTTCAGATACTTTATATGCTGAGCACAATTTGTTGTTGGCAATCGTTCAACTCTTGTACAGATCTTTTCGATCTGACAATGAGCTATCTGCTTTGTCAGCATGCCCTGCGCTTCTTCATAAATGTTCTGTGCCCACAACAGCCATTTCTCAGGTGATGTTGAGAATGTACTCCTACTTAATTTTCGTATATCGTCGGATAATATGCAATTCTTGCAGTATTTCTGATCCTTTATTGTGCGGAAGTTTTTGTCGTAAACCAGTATGCACATTCTTAACGAAATCCTCGGACTTTTCATTGTCACGAGCTCAGGATAGAACGTCGGGTTGATTGCATGCTTCGTCAGATACTTTTTGCATATTTTCTGTTCTGAAT
Organism: Albugo laibachii; assembly: GCA_902706625.1. Classification (NCBI taxonomy): domain Eukaryota; phylum Oomycota; class Peronosporomycetes; order Albuginales; family Albuginaceae; genus Albugo; species Albugo laibachii. The sequence continues at coordinate 40,423 of CACSLJ010000235.1, read as the reverse complement.
ACTTTATGCCCAAGCAGGATTCCTTTTTGCAATTTGATAAAGGGTTTTTCTGGACTGAATCTCTTAGAAGTAAGAGTGTCAACTCCGTGTAAGACACGCCAGTCAGAAAAATTGCTGATTGCACCTTCCTAGCTATGCAACGTAAACATTCTCTCCATTCTGGTAAACTAATGCTTACTTTCACGCACTCGTATGATTCTTGCTGTAGAAAATTGGCCAACATTTCTTCGAAATTGCGAACCACAAGTTGCGAGTTTGCTTCGTTTTTAGAATAGTCAAGTTCCAATAATTTAATTTTAAATTCGATGCTGTCGGTCCCTGTGTATGGAGAATTCAGATACTGCTGAGCGTAGACTTTGAAATCGTCATTTGGATGAGTCACTTTATTTCGTTTGTCGAATTTTCGTTTGACTAAAGCTGTCTTCAGCGTGTCACCAAGCATATACAAATGTTTTTGATGTTCTGGAAACACCAAGTCCAAATCGCGACATCTGTCTACCGATAATATGCCCAAGTTTGGACAGTAGATACCTTGACAAACTTCCTTTATATTTTGACTATTGGGAGTGCTTGAGAACGCGATCAATACATGAAAATCATCTGACCGCAAAAGAATATTGTAAGTTCTCACTCCAAAAGATGTGCTGAAAAACGAAAGACATTTGGCACACTTATATCTTGGATATTGATTATAGTATACGAGGCAAACTCGCTGACTATGAGAACTCTCGCCTTCTCGTTGATTTTTTTCCTCAGCGTGTTCTTTCAGGATCACGTTCTGAAAAACGAACTTGTTGAACCCAATAAGATCCCATACTGAATGGATGCTAGGCATTATCTTGCGGCTGTGTTGTGTCCAGCCTCGAAGCGGGTCAACGAGATTGAACTCTTCTTCGTATACCATTTCAAGATTTTGGTACGTATCACCATTTACCTGTGATCTCTCGATCATCAAGTTCCCTTCGTACTGGTTCTCTTGCACGGTTTTCTCCATTATCGAAGTAATCTAGAAAAGAGTAAATTCCTTTCTGCGAATTCCTGTTCCAACAGCATAATTGCTCACTACAAATTTGCATATATGCTCGAGAGCACAATAAATCAACATGTGTTGTTCGAATGTGGCCTGACAACGAACAAGATAAGTCAGGCTGCCAGGACTTGAACTGACCAAAATGATCCGTTGAGCGCCTCCTCTTTGGATCATACATGTATGGCATTTTTCGATACGTTTCTGAGCCACCGAAAGCAGCTTGGTTGCAATATAGCCATTCTCTTTCAAGAGATCCTGGGTCTTTGCCACACAATATGTCAAGTATATCGTCAGTAGTAGCAGAGTGCGGCATCGAACAGGTGCCATTTTTAGAGATATTAAGATAGAGTGGTCTGGAAACGCAAAGCTTTACCACTCACACCGTCAACACTTACTGAATAAGATCCCTACGATAAAATCAAATGAGATAAAGGTGGGGGGGGGGGTGTTACAGCGCTATTGACTGCCAGATGGAGGGTTTTCGGCAGCCATCAGTATTGCATCAGTACCATAAGGTGCTGTATAAATCTTGTGTTCCTAATTGCAGATTTTGGTTGTACCATCGCTTCTTACCGTGTGCAGCTGACCAATGTATAGCTGCTCTTGCAATATTTAGTGCATCACGGGCGAGCTACAAACTGATGAAAGCTTACTACGTAACGTGTAAATCACGGTAATTTACTGATCCACGACCATCGCTTAGGATTTGACAAAAAAGTGTTCATTGGTTGGCTCAAGGTTGCAGAAGCTACGTAGTTTCGGTTCGATAAAGCAACTGACATTGATTTGAACAGTTTGTGGCTTCTGCACTTTTGACTGCGTGACACAAAAAAATAATCTGATCCGGAAGTAAACAAATTGTTTACGTCTTCAAAATCAGTAAATTCTGTAAACATCACGTCATCCGCGTGCATGGCTGAGAACAGCTCGATCATCCAATTACAGAACGTATAATTTCTAAAGAAACGTGTACAGGGCTCGGTACACTACGGTACTCTTCAATTCTCTTCCACTAAGAACCTGGACCAATTGTCACCCAATCGCAGTTGCGATACAATCTAAATGTAACGCGATCAGTCATCTGCAGTAAAACAGAAAGCCGCAATGTGTTTCGCTATTATATTGACAGAAGAAACGTCGAGTGATCAATTATAGCGTTTTCTCACTCAGAAAGTATTAAATTTCAAGTTCACCACTTACATCACTCGAAACGGTGTATACGATCATAACGGTCGTTTGCGCTCGTTTTTCGTCACACGACCCGACCAGAAGCAGTTTATTCCCGTTTTTCTTTCACTCTCGAATTTACGTTTTCATCTCCACTTATGAGGGAATCTCCGGAGGAAAATACACAGCCGCAACCTGAGGGATCCAAATGGGTCGATTGGAAGCACGGGGAGCGTCATCGTTTTTTCGTCAAGCAGCTGGAGAGCGCTCTTGGTCGTGCACTTCCGCAAGTAGAAATTCGTGTTGATCATTTATCGATTGGAGCCAATATGAGTGTGCGCCCTGGAACCACACCCGAGCTTCCAACTTTGTGGAATATTGTGAGACAACGAGTTTTGGCACTGCTTTGCGTGAGGCGTAAAGCGTACCACAAGCACATTTTATCGGATTTCAGCGGTGTATTCCGTCCTGGTATGATGACACTCGTTCTTGGACAGCCAGGATCCGGGAAATCGACTTTATTGAAGTATCTAGGCGGAAGGTTTGAGACCGCTAAGAACATTCAGCTAACGGGCGCAGTGACTTATAATGGAGTGGCACACGGTAAACTTCGCAAGCAAATGCCTCAATTCGCGTCTTATGTAACACAACGCGACAAACATTTTTCAACCTTAACCGTTAAGGAAACGTTTGATTTCGCCCACGCTTTCTGTAACGCGAACATCGTGAAGCAGTTGGAAAGTCGGATACGTAATGGTACAGAGGAAGAGAATAAAAGTGCAAAAGAGATCTTGCAGTATATTGCGATTCACATGCCGGAATTAGTCATGAATCAACTAGGACTCGGCAATTGCCAGGACACAATAATCGGTAATGCGATGCTACGTGGTGTATCAGGTGGAGAACGGAAGCGTGTAACTATGGGCGAGATGCAATTCGGCTTCAAAAACGTGTATTTGATGGACGAAATGAGTACCGGACTCGATAGTGCGTCTACGTTCGATATCGTCACGTATCAGTTAAGTTTGGCACGGACCATGTCACGAACTGTTATGATTGCATTGTTACAACCGCCTCCTCAAGTTTTTGACTTATTTGACAATGTTATCTTATTAAACGACTCTTATGTGATGTATCATGGACCACGTGCCGAAGCGATTGAGTACTTTGAAAAATTGGGATTTCGCGTACCGTCGCATCGCGATCCAGCAGACTTTCTATTAGATCTTGGAACGCCACAACAGCGACAGTATGAAATTCGTGATGACGCACCTCGAACTCCGGTTGAATTTGCAAAATTGTATCAAGAATCAGAATATTACAAAAAGATCGTATCCGATCTGACCGCACCGGTCTCAGAATATCTGATTCGGGTCGCAAAGGAAGATTTAGCGTCGATGCCTGAATTTCAGCAAAGTTTCAAGGAGAATCTTTTTACACTAATGCGTCGACAGTGGATGTTGACATTCCGGAATAAAGCTTTTCTACGTGGCCGATTTGTTATGGTAGTTATGATGGCGCTTATATACGGGTCAGCCTTTATCAATTTGGACCCGGCGGCTATTCAACTGGTTATGGGTTTTTTATTCAGTGGTCTTTTGTTCCTCGCATTAGGTCAAGCGACTCAAATTGCAACTCACGCCGCCTCTCGAGAGGTGTTTTATAAGCAGCGCGATGCGAATTTCTACCGAACTAGTGCATTTGTGTTATCCAACTCAACGAGTCAATTCCCTTTGGCATTGGTGGAATCCATTGTTTTTGGAACAATTTTTTATTGGATGGGTGGTCTGTTTGCGTCTGCGAGGGATTTCATCCTTTTCTTGCTTATAATATTTCTGGCGAATATGGCTTTTGCGGCTTGGTTTTTCTTTCTCGCAATGGCTGCGCCCAATTTGAGTATTGCGAAACCGTTGTCGATGGTTTCCATTTTGGTGTTTATCCTATTTGCGGGATTTGTAATTTTGAGAAACAGCATGCCTGATTATCTAATATGGTTATATTGGTTGAATCCGATCGCGTGGGCTTTGCGCGGGTTGGCAGTTCTTCAGTATAGTGACTCGTCGTTTCGTGTTTGTGTGTATGGAGGTGTCGACTATTGCAGTTTGAGTGGACGCAACTTTAGTGAGTACTCTTTGGAATTATTTGATGTTCCGAAAGAAACGTTTTGGATTCATTGGGCGATTATATTTCTGATTGCAGTTTATTGCGGGTTTATGTGGTTTTCGTGGGTTTGTTTGGAGTATGTGCGGGTACCCGACCCAATCAACATAAGAGTGGAAGACGAAGAGAAGGAACAGGTCGAGTTGGATGTGTACCACGAGGCTCAAACACCCGTGAGTCGGCCAAACGGGTCAACGGGTCATACGAGTGGGTTTAGTTCTGAGAAGCATTTCATTCCGGTATCATTAGTGTTTCGTGATTTATGGTATTCAGTTCCCAACCCGAAGGAACCTAAAGAATCGTTGGACCTGTTGAAAGAAGTGTCAGGTTTCGCTCTTCCTGGAAGTATGACCGCGCTTATGGGTTCATCAGGTGCGGGTAAAACCACGTTGATGGATGTGATTGCGGGTCGGAAAACGGGTGGGCAAGTAAAAGGTGAAATATTACTAAATGGGCATGCCGCAACCGATTTGGCCATCCGGCGCGCTACGGGTTACTGTGAGCAAATGGACATTCATTCTGAAGCAAGCACATTCCGTGAAGCTCTGACGTTCAGTTCTATGCTGAGACAGGACGCTAGTATTCCACGACAGAAGAAACTCGACTCAGTCGCAGAAGCTTTGGATTTGCTGAATTTAAACGCTATTGCCGATCAAATAATTCGTGGAAGTTCTATGGAACAAATGAAACGCTTAACGATCGGAGTTGAACTAGCGGCCCAACCGAGCGTTTTGTTTTTGGACGAACCTACGAGTGGGTTGGATGCACGTTCTGCCAAACTTATTATGGATGGAGTTCGAAAGGTTGCAAATTCGGGTCGGACCGTTGTGTGTACGATACACCAACCTTCATACGAAGTGTTTAGTACCTTTGATAACTTGTTATTGTTGAAACGCGGTGGGGAAACCGTGTATTTCGGACCTTTGGGGGAGTCATGCTGTGAGCTCATTGGATATTTTGAAGCAATTCCAGGAATTCCACCAATCACAGAAGGATACAACCCGGCCACTTGGATGTTAGAATGTATCGGAGCGGGTGTGGGTCATGATATACAAAACCAAAGTGGAATTGTGGAAGCGTATAAAAGCAGCGAGTTGAAGAATGGGATGGATGCAGAGTTAGAAAAGGCGGCGATACGTACGCCAGGAAAAGATTTACAGTATTCTAGTCACCAAGCATCGACACAATGGACGCAGTGTGTATATGTAACACGACGATTCATGGTCTTGTATTGGAGAACACCTTCGTACAATTTGACCCGCATCATCGTTTTCATCATTTTGGCGCTTCTATTTGGGTTGATTTTCGTTTCGTCCGAATATCAAACGTATCAAGAGCTCAACTCCGCTTTAGGTATGTTATATATGACGACTGTATTCGCAGGTGTGGTCTCATTCAACAGTGTGCTTCCAATTGCCATATCTGAACGCAACTCATTTTATCGAGAGCGAGCATCACAAACGTATAGCGCGGTATGGTACTTTGTTGGCTCAACATTGGCTGAAATTCCGCACGTATTATTCAGTACATTGGTGTTTACCCTTATATTTTATCCAATGGTTGGATTCGAACATTTTGCTTCTGGCGTTGTGTTTTGGCTAGCGATTGCGTGTCACGTGCTGCTATCGTCGTACATTGGTCAATTTTTTGCCTTTGGGCTCCCAAGTGTGGCGGTTTCCGCGTTGCTTGGTACACTTTTCAACACAATTTGCTTCTTATTTATGGGATTCAGTCCACCGGGTAACTCAGTCCCAGCTGGGTATAGGTGGCTGTACCATATTGTACCATACCGATACTCTTTGTCGATTGTTATTTCGGTCGTATTCGGGAGATGCAAAAATTCGTCTGATTTCGGCTGTCAGATTGTGGAGAACACACCGCCCGCCGTCGGGAATATTACTTTGAAAGAATATGTGGAGGAGGTTTTCAACATGAAATACGATAATATCGGTCCATACTTTGGGTATTTCTTCATATTCATTTTCATATTCCGTCTGTTTGCATTGCTCGCATTACAATTTGTCAATCATCAAAAACGATAAATACACAAATGAAGAAATATATGTTACACTTTATGAATTATTCAAAACACATAACAATCTTCAAAATATGTACGGTTGGGGCGACAGGGATATGAATCGTGTATGCGATCGTCTACAGCTCCAGTCGCTGCCAGTGTACAGAAGCGGCGAGATACCGTGTGCGCGTCGCCCTGTCCCAACTTTCACTTATTTTTTCAGGTTTGGATCAGTTTTGTATTTAATTACATATATATATGATAAAAATGGCGCAATAACGTAAGCAGCTTTTTTGATCACTGCCCATCCGTAAAGGCATAGAGCCATTTGACAGCGTCAACGTGTTGAACAAATTGGTCTCACGTATTGTCTGTTAACTTTGCTAAGGATAACTAACGTATCGATCTCCTCACGCTCTGCTTTCCCTTGTACTTCTTCCGTAGTGTATAAACCGTCGCAGGTACCCACCAGTGTGATACACTCATCACACTCTCATCTTCACTTCAACCGCATTATTCCACCCAGATATACAAAAAAACGTGCAGCAGATTTTGGGCGTTGACCTGGCCATAACACTATACATTCACTCAAACGATGCATTTTCGCATCGAATGTATCTATTCAATCCTTCCTTTCCAGTCGTCTGAGTGATTGTCAATTCAAATCCGTGTTTGCTTGTAAGAGTCTATTTTTTGGATGGTTTTGGCATTTTTCTCCGACGCATTTGATGTTAATCAAATAGAACCTTCAGCGATCTCCTCACCACATATTATACATCGTTTTTCTGAAAAGTCAAAAGGACTGAATCCTAATTGAAATTGCTAAAGAGATGCACAGCCTCCTTCTGGTTTTGATATGGACCACACATTATTCACACCGCTCCTGAAACGTTCGTGAATAAACACTTAACACCAAGCACCTCACACAGAATTCCCTTCCAATCCTCTTTCAACAATCCATACACTCCACTTTCCTCCAAACACTCATCTCTTAACTAGGAAAAGTCTCTGATCGTTTCACATACATTTTCATCAACTCTGTTGTTGCTTAGTGTGTACCACACAAAACCACCACTATATAATAACGCAATGGAGTCAGATGCAAAGGACCCCGTTCGAAAAAGTGTGGACTCGTATCTCTTCTCGCATCTGAACAATAATGAGTCTCAATACATTGAGCGTCAAAGTACACAAGAACAACTTCGTGTGACACAGGTAGACTTGGGCACAAAGCTTAGTCAGCTTAAAATCTATGAGACCAAATACGCGCATGCTAAGAAAGAGATTTTACGTTGGAAGAAAAAATTCGATTTTGTGTTTCGTGAAAATGAGTTACTAAGTGCGGAAAATGCCAACATTGAAGCGTGTCACAAACAAATTGCATACTTACAGCAAGAAATTACCTTTAAGGAGGAAGAGTGTAACGCGTTACGGGAATTAGTAACTGCGTTAGAACACGCACATAAAAAAGCTCGAACAGCGTTGAAGCAGAAAAACGTTTCAAAACAAAAGTCGAAAACGAGTGTCAAAATATCTGATCCGAAATCTGAGAATTCGATGAATGAGGCTGATACTCATGTTATTGAGGAAGTACACTCTGAGTGTAGTGAGGTTGTGGATAATAATGCGGAGGATTTACTCATGTCGAAAATACGCGATTCTGGTGAGGAAAAAGACCCGAGGGATTCCGATATGTCCAGTCTCAAGTCCGAGAACTCTTACCTCTTGTCCAGTTTGGATCAGAAAATGTTGCAATTACAGCTCAAATCGGAGCAAGTAAATGTCCAGAGAAATCGGATCGAGTCATTGCAAGTCGCACAATCCGAACAACAGGAAAGCTTTATGCAAACCCTTCAGGAAAAACAGGAGGAAATTGCAACACTCACTGCAAATTTACAAAAATACGAATCGAATTCAAAAACTAATCGAAAAAAATTCAACTCGAAGGAGAGTGCTTCAAGTGAAAAGTGTGAAGGGACAGCGGAAGCCCTCAAAGAGGATTCTGATTCGAATATATCACCACCGGGTACTCCACCTCCACTCACGGAACGTGACTTTCAGTCGTATTTGAGTCATTTCCCTGGAGGGAATGACGCTCATGTGGATCAGATCATACAAGATTGGACTCAAGTTAAACTTACTGTACCTCAAGTAACCACAGATTTGAGTACCGAAGCCGATGAGTTTTTCCAGTCAATTCCTTATGAGTCTCAAGCTGGCGCTCGACGTATTTTGGAGCCAATTTTGCTTCAAGATACGGATACAGGTGATACGGAAATGCAAGTTATCATTCGAAATGTATCGTCAAGCTGTCAGAAGAAACTTGAGGACGCAATCCTCCCTTCCCTCAGAACCAACAAAATGTACCGTGTTTCCTATTACACAATGCAACGGCGCGCTGTACTCACAGACGTTCGAATTGTATTGGAAAAACGGGATCCGAAATTGTTTTATTCAACAAGCGAAGGACCAACTTTGGACGAATCACAATTTGGGAAGGATCATATCCTCCGTGGACCCTCACTGGACGATCCAAGTCAATTAGTATCTCACTCAAAACGTACTTTGGGACCTTCTAATCAAGCAATCTTTGTTTCCAAACCAGCAAATCCTCCCGAATTGAATACACTCGAGTTTCCGTTGGAATCAGAGGAGGAAAAGAGTGAAACGAATTTAGCGGTGAAGTCAGTACTTAACGGACAATGCGATGTGGACTCGAGCGAATCCGTACTGAATCCTCATCGTAACAGCGAGAATGAAACGAAAACGAGTGCGTCAAATACTGGGAGTGAGTTACGGTGGTCGTCGGATAAGAATATGTTAACTTATGTATCGAAAAATCTACGTGGTCGTACGAAACAGCTCATGGGTTCCGTGGTTGCCAAAGGCAAGCAAGTTGTGGCAACCGCCAAAATGATACAAGCTAACGCGAATTATGGGAAATACGTTCACGAAGATACGTGCTGTCACTATTGTCGCGCGTGCCCAATCATCGGCGCTCGATATGAGTGTACAGTTTGTGTCGGTATTGAAATTTGTGGCACGTGTTACGGTTTGGGCGCGCACGGGTTGGATAACTCTGACGAATTATTTTACCGTGTGACCGAAGTGGCTGTAACGCGTTGCAACCGATTGGATCGAGAAAGAACGTTTTTGGAGTTACTACGTTTTGAAATTTGTCGGAATGATTTACGAAAATTTCAGTTTTGTTGTAGTTGGATCGCAGGAATTTTGAATGGGAAAACGTCCAAAGAGTTACAGGCACGAGCTTTAGAAATTCCAAATATTCAAAGGGACACACGAAAAATGTTTGTACCTTTACTCATGCGACTCGTGAGTGATCGTGAGGATTTAGAGGTGAAAACGGAATGGGAGTTGGAAAACGATAATTCCGCTTCTGTGAAAAGCATTCGAGGGAACGGAACTGTCTGTGAGGGAGACGGAAAGTTTCTAGAGACATTACGCATTTGGATCGCTGATCAGTACTGCACAACGAATCCGTTTGTGGAGCGTAGTATCTCCAAATATCGCGAGCAGTATGATCACTCGAGTATGGACAACCTGCCCGTCCCAGGATCACCTCAAGAGACGTCTTGTACCGTTCTGGATAATCTTGAATTCATTATTGATTCAGTAAGGGAAGACACAACCGCAACGGCGTTTGAGTCATCGAAATCCGATGAGGATCCCTCACTCCAGGTTGAAGATCCCGAAAGTGAAGCAAGTAACACAATTTCAGGCGCTGCGTCCTCACGCACACTCATTCGGAAACAAAGTTTGAAATTTTGAGGGATGAAAACGTATCTTACATTTTTTTTACTTCATTTGATAATGAAATTTGTTTATTACAATCATAACATCAATGTACACCTAAAACGACATACTAAGGTCGTACTCTAACCTCTCCCTCAAAAGCTGTGAGGTACGCCTTCAGGGCGTTTGCCGGATATTAGGGTTTTGTATTCCATCGGTTTCACTAAGGTTGCTTATCGGTTGTGGGTTCACGTACACCACCGCATCTTTGAGCTGTGGTGACGTAACCAAAAAACCTGGTGATACAGTCGCGCTTTCGTGTAGACTCGCTGCCGATGTATTCGAAAGAGTAAGCGCCTCTTGAGGAAGTACTGCTACGATCTCCTGACGTTTGACCCCTCGCTTTTTAATCCAATACGATATACTATAGTTACGATTTCTGTTATGAAATCCACCAGAGAAGATGGGACGCATATACAGCGACTCGGTCCGAACAGCCGTTTCGTTAAGGTCGTAAGTGCGAACGCACATAGCCTGACGCCATAATAGCGGAGCCATCTTAACAGACTGATAGGAATGCCCAGACGGAATGTTTGTATAATTTCTTTTCCGAAACTCGTTTTCAAGTGTTTTGGCAACCATCAGGGAGAATGCGGTCGGACTGGCGGTTGCGACTGCTAAGAAACCGGTCATTTCGGTTACGCGTATAAGATCGTTGAATTGAGTCGCACTCATCCCAAAAGCCGATGCAGACTCAACAAGTTCTCCATAGAGTGTTTTGGTTCCTAGGAAATAGGGAAGATAACCGAGGACGATGGCAGAAGCACCGCAGATGGATGATATTGCAGAAATGATGTAATTTGCTATTTTGTATGCGTGCGAATCGCTAGCAATCTTACACTCCCATTCATTCTGCGTGTCATTTACGATTGTGATATGCGCGCCCATGAGGGAGTGGCTCTTCCTCGACGAGGAAATGATATAGTGTGTGTGGTGTGTAATCGTATACTCATCTTATGATGTGCAGGCTGAGTGAGGAGGGGACGAGTTGATTCCGTTTGGATTACGAGGGTGAGTCTGTGATGAGGTTTATTGTATCCCACTTAAGACAGGCAATTGGATGTGTTGCTGGTTCAAAAGCCAATCAGAAGGCAAATGGGAAACAGCTCATTACTCAACAGTCCAATCAAACAAAGGGAAGACATTGAGTCATGAGTCGCAAATTTGCATGACGCTCAGATAATGAGTGAGAATGAGGGAATGCTGCTCGGAAGAGTCACAACGTGAGGATTGCAAGTAAAACACGCTGCAATTAAATTAATTCTGTCGGAATGGTGACATAGAGGATGAAAAGACGACTGCCTACCATGAGTATCGCGTTTTGATTGGCTGTTTGATATGGGTTACGAACTTGAATTTCCGAAGCAGCTGCTTTTAACATGTACAGTACTAGTGAAAATCGTTAATTACAAAATTGTACTATACATTCATCGATGGAACGCGACATTCTCAGTTCCAATTTTGTCTGATTACGCCACTATACGGATGCAACTAGTATACAAATGGGCGCATATATGACGATACACAATGACACACCGAATACGTGGCGATGTATGCTAAGTCCTGATCAAAAAGCTCTTAAAATTGGGTTCTTGGTAGCAGCCGGAATCGCATCATTCAGCACAGCGACTGGTATTTGGGGTGCGTACCTACCAACACTCTTGGGGTTACGACAAGCTGCTGGGACGGAATTAGTTTTTGGGAGTGTTACCGTTCAAACTTTCAAGAGAATCGCCAGTTCCGTTGAGAGTTACGGATTCTTAACCGCGTCGGCTGGATCGGTTACGGCTTTCACGACGAACCTCATTCGGTTAATACAAGAAGAGTACACCAAACACGATTATGTGGAAATCCCAGTGAATGGATCGCATCGGTGGGGAAAGATGCCTGCATTGGCTTGGCGACAAGCTACTTGTGTCCGTAGCTATAAAGTGAATGATTCTGCGATTCGAACCGAGACACTTTACATGCGTCCCATCTTTAGTGGCTCTTTCTTCACGCAACAACACAATTTGAATCATAGTATCACTCACTGGCTAGAAAAACGGCGTCTTGAGATAACTGATATCGTTGCGCGACCACAAGCGTTTAAACGACCGCAAGAGGATCGTATTGGGAACTTGAGGGCAACGCCAAACAATGACACAGTAATATCCACTTAAGCTGTACTATAATATTTTAATTACAATAATAGGCACCAAATGGATTTTTATTTGAAGGAGTGTAATCAATGAGTAGGGCTTTGATGCTGCAATGAGCCAATCATTTAAACGTATGGCTGCACGCGCACAGAAAAAGACCAATCATACACACATAATTCGTGACGCAACCAAAACGTATACTTTTTCACTTGCACATTCTGTACAGCGTACCACTTTAATTGTTAGAATGCCGCCTTTCATCAACATTTAAAGCAGTCGCTGTGTTGCTATTTCTGCATTTCACAGACAAGAATTGCTTAAGATATGGGTACATCTTTGTCTCTCTTAAACGACACGATGGAGGAATGGCGGTGCACGGTGACTGCTGATGTTTTGGCTCTCAAAGTGGGGTACTTAGTGGTTGCCGGTCTAGCTGCAACCGCCGGAGTCATTGGTACAATCAGTTCTGCCACACCATTTCTGTTAGACATACGGTCCGCACTACCGGACACACTCACTATCGGAGGGTACACTGTTCGAACTGTCAAGTCATTCCTCAAAACGACCGAGATCGGAGGGTTTATGTTTGCAGCTTCAACCGGGTTACCCGCATTCGGTATTTCGATTATGGCGAGCCTAGCGGATGAGTTATCAAAACAAGGATATTTGACGATAAAACCAGGACATTCCTCAACATGGAAAATATCGCCTTTGCGGTGGAGTCAAGGCACGTGCGTTTTGGATTATGAGCTCAACTCAACTGCTGTGCGGACTGAAACGCTCTACATGCGACCCATATTCAGTGGCGGGATAATTAAACGTGATCGCGTTCATCGAATATCGTATTGGATTAGGAAAAGAGGGACACGCGTTGAGGATGTCGTTGCATTAGTAACAAATGTAGTACCTTCGGAGGACAACACAAACGTAACCACTACGCCATCACGAAAAAGTAACGGGTCTATTGCCCTTACCTGATCTATAATCAATTGTAACATACACGGAATTTATGTGTCCACGCTATTCAATTACCACGGGTCTCTTCCGAGACGTTCCATCATATGCTGCAATCTTTCTCTTTCACCTCGCTGAAAGTATTAGCGAATCACATGTTCATTAGCTACCACCCTGTCCCACAACTGAATATTCAGATAATGTAAAATACACGTTGGCGTCGTTTTCATTGAGTACATTACTTCGTGTTGCAAACACGCACTCCATTTATAAACTCAATGCTATTGGGTCATTGACAAATTTGAGTCCGCGCTTCAATTTGTACCAAGCAAAACCAATTCGTTGAGGTATGAAATACGACGCACTTAACCAATTCGCGTTTCGCAGACGGAGCCGAATCGCTCAGAACGACAACAAACCGTCCATCACTATGGAAACGTTCTTTGGTACCGTTGGCTCACCCATTAAAATGTCCAAACTCGAACCAGCAAAGTACGACGAGCCAATGCACTCACCCGTACATTCGAACCGAACTTACCAGCGGAACAGTTTGCCGGATATCTACTCCACCGACCTCTTGAAAAAAGGAGAGAATTTGGCGTTAGGAGAGGAGAATGCCGACGATATACCAACTATACGCAATCCCCAACGTCAACAGGAAGCAAAGAGATCCCCAAAATTCATCGGAAAACCCGCAAAACCTCTAGAACAGCTCAAACTCGACGGTGCCAAAATGGCCCAAATACCTCGCTTTATCTCGCCCTGGTTCCATGAAGGCGATAAAGAAGGTCGAATCAAACCCAAAATCAAAGAACCTCGTCCACAATTGGTACATGCCCACTCTCCTCTCGCACACAGTGAAAACATCCCAGTTTCTGATTTAGAGCTGGGTCGAGTGATTGGTCAAGGAGCTTTTGGTAAAGTTCATGAAGGTCGATGGCGTGGACGTGCTGTTGCAATCAAAGTGTTGATATGTCAAGATTTACGTCATGATATTATGAAGGAACTGGAGTCGGAAGTGAGAATTATGAGTGTGTTACGTCATCCGAATATATGTCGCCTTCTTGGAGCGTGTATGGACCCTCAACATCGCGCCCTTGTGGTGGAATTATCACAACGTGGGTCATTGTGGAGTGTTTTACGTAATAGTAGGAGGTCGTTGACGTTGGATATGCGCACTCGGTTTTTGTATGATACTGCCAAAGGAATGAGTTATTTACATCATTTCGAGCGTCCCATTCTACATCGTGACTTAAAGTCCCCGAACTTATTGGTAGATGCGAATTATACTATAAAATTATCGGATTTTGGGTTGGCTCGTGTGAAAGCGCACGTTCAAACTATGACAGGTAATTGTGGTACGGTACAATGGATGGCACCGGAAGTGTTGGGACATCAAAAGTATACGGAGAAAGCGGATGTGTTTTCATTTGCTATTGTTATTTGGGAAGTGATGACGGGACGGTGTCCCTATGATGGAATGTCCCAAATTCATGTGGCGCTTGGTGTGTTGAATCGGAACTTACGTCCCAGTATACCGCGAGATTGTCCTCCTTTTTTCGCTCGATTGATGAAGTCTTGCTGGAACAGACAACCGGAATTACGACCTTCTTTCCCTCATATTGTCAGTGCGTTTCGCTCGTATCAGTCAAAGTTGATGCATCAAGACGTAAGGCTTCACCTGAAGAATACTGCTTAGGCTTTAACAGTAGACCGTCCTTAGAGTGTACGCATAAATGATGTATAGTAAACGTATATGGGTATTTTTTGAGTTTTCAGACTTCAAATACATTCTTTCAGCTACATTCAGTGAGTTTAGTGACTACAAGTGCAACCAAATTTCCGTGTGGCGACCTCAACCACACGGAAACGTGTGGGTCGGACTTAAGACACCTCCCTAGTTCGCATTCGTAGATGGACATTCGAGTTGATTGGGCTAATGTCGCCACAAGTACATGTTAGATGCGTGCGTCGTTAAGTACGTGTACAAAACACTCTACCCTCGCTACAGTGCCCAGCAGAGAGTCCTCCGACATTCAAATTGAATAAGTGTTCGGCAGTTTGTGTACTCTCACTTAAAAAGCATGAGCACACCAAGCTCTGAACTTAAGGGCAGGTTGCCCACTACAATGTAATCATTCTGATCATTCTTATCGCCTCATGCCCTCCGCAGTCTGAGTCCTTCAATATAGCTCAAGTATCGTCTTACAGCGCGCAATACTCAATACGTACTCAACAGACACTTTACACTCAAGATCTTACCCATAGGCAACCAATCTGACCTTTATTTCGTATAGACACTCCCTCCTACTCATAATCAGCTACAAAGTCACAACCGAATGAGGAATAATCTCGCCTGACTCTTCATGCATCAAACTCATTATAATGCTACACACATCCCTCATAAATCTGATTCTCTATTCTGAACTTAATGCACAGCAATACGAACTCCCGCCTCCACCGATAACCGCCTCCAATCAGCGCGCGCTAGCATCCAAGAGCAACTCACAAAGGCAACACTCATACCAATTCCAAATCCAATCCATAAACCACTCACTCCCAGATTCGCTTTAAACGCCAATAGAGCCGCTATCGGGAGTCCAATCAGGTAATACGACACCGCATTTACCTTTGCAGCAATATTCTGACGTCCCGCCCCTCGATAAATACCTTGAATCACACAATTGAGGCCGTCCATCACAGCGTACCAAACAAAAACGAGGAGCGCGTTACTCGCCTCAGATACACTTTCTCGATCATTTATCAGAATCAGAGGTATATAATTCCGAAATAGCACACAAAGTGCACCCATCACACATCCCAGCACCAGTATACTATACAATGAGATACGGGCCACTAATTTGGCCAATTGCGGCATCCCAGCGCCTAACGCGTTGCCAACTCGAACATTTGCTGAGACGCCGACACCGAGGTACAACATGAATGTGAAGGATGCCACATTCATTAAGACGGTCTGCACACTGACAGCAACGACTTCATTTGGTAGAAGACCCGACATTAGCGCCAGGATCTCGTAAGCCCACCATTCCATCGCCATCATTAAGAAGCCTGGTACACCAAGACGTAAAAACAGAGGTGCTCGTTTGATAGCTTGACGAAGATCCCATCCTGACCACCACTGTCGATATTTCTCGTTCCAGAGGAAGAGTGGAGTCATACAGATCGGCATGGTGATGTATCCTAGTACACGTGAGACCGCAGCACCATAAAATCCTAAACTTGTGTGGTACGTTAAGATGTAGCCCAAACCAATGTTGACTATATTACCAATAATTGCAATAATGACCAATGGACGAACCAAATGTTGCGATTGTAATACTTTTCGAAACATTTCATACAAAAATAGAAACGGGATGCCAATGACTGTAATTCTTGAAAAATTACCAGAATACTCCGCAACTTGCTCATTTTGACCCACAAGTTTTAAGAAATAACCAGCGTACCAATTCAAAATGAAAATGGGGAGCAGACACGACCCAACGACTAAGAGAGCTGATTGGAAGTAAATTCCCATTTTTTGCACGCGATTCGCGCCATACGCTTGTGAACAGAGTGTATCGAGTCCTGAGGTGAGTCCAAAGCCGATGGATAACGACGAAATATTGGTAAACTATCGATTTGAAGTGAGCGAGAATAAGCTGATTGGAGGGAAATTACCATGCTGGAGAGTGTCGCTGCATCCACGTAGTACTTTGTGTATGGAGAGTCCAAATGGCCGACCAAAATGACAACTGTGACGCCCGGAAGGTACTCGAGAATGTAGGTGCTCATCTAGGAGAGGAAGGTGAGAAGTATAAGATAGTAGCGTTTATTGCATACCACAGGATAAAAAAGCGAAATTAATTTACGAAACTCGTGGTTCCAATTGGGTGTGGTTTCCAGGTCTTCCCGCTCGTATAATGATTTCTCTACGTCATATAGCAAGGAGAAGCTGCTGCTACTGTGACGTCCTATGAGAGGGGAATTCACTCCTTCATATTCCAAGCAAGCCTTCTCTATTTGATCGTTCTCATCAGTGAGAGTGTCTGTTTCATTGCTGAATTGCTGGAGCGCTGTCCTCTCGGAAGCATCATTCGACATGGCGATGTTTGAAATGTATTAGGTAGTAGAGGATATATTTTCACAGAGTAACGTATTTCGCAACCAGTATCGATAAACACGTTATGTTCGAATTTTGCACTATACCTAGGTGGAGTGTTGTGTCGTCTCACGTTTTCAGACTCGCTCGCTTCTTTGTGACATAGGGAAACGTACTTAGCCATAAATTTGTCCACGTGTTACGGCGTTGTAGCTACGCACAGTCTCGGTGTTGCGTCACTATCTCGTGAGCTTTAGTAGGAGCGAACGGTTACGCTAGCCTAGATCGAGGTTTTTCCACAATTGTGGGCATTTACACAAGCTAGTGTGTGGTCATTTAAAGCATCAGGGAGACTGTGATACAGTTGGTAGAAATCTGCTACGACTAACTTCAAAAGACTTGCCATTCACGTAGGCAATCGCGGGGGAATAGCTGGATGTATCTGACTACTCATTTCCTAATATGGCTATGGAGTGTATTTCGGTCGCTCATGAGTGTATTATTGGCAGTAAGTGTTCGATTTGAGGATTATAAGGGACGTTCACGCATTCATTTCTACATTATTACATTATTTCTATGAAAGTTTGCTTTTAATGACGTTGAATACTTCAGTCGTGGGGATTATTACAGTTTTTACAGCAACGTATCGCTATTCTTTCGTCCCAGGTAAGACGATGTATACTGTACAACGGTACGTTGTAGAGTCAAGTGACGGAAAGGAAGCTTCTTTTTTATTTCGATTATGATTAAACCGTTCTGCAAGTGGTTTACATGCGATAATTTGTAACACGGCAGTTGACAAACACGTACTTCCGTAACCGGGGTATTAGTACACTCAACGTGTAAGTGCACGCAATTGACGTGCACAGCAGACAAAACCTGTAAACTCAATATACCCTAAGTTTAGTCTTATCTGAATCTATGTATACGGAGCTCGGCCCACATTGCACTATACTAACGCACGAAACATCAATGGACGTTGAATTCGAGTATACTCACAGTGCGCTGTTACTTTTGTCCGAGCCGATACGTTGAACCGCTTACCATAAACCTCTACATTTTTATGGATACCAGTACATAAAGGAAGCCGCCACCAACATTTAATGGTCGCCCAGCTGCCACATGATTCGCTGAGTGATCACAACAGCGTGTTGATTGGGTATAAATCGCCTGATGCCAAAGAGTCGAAATTCAGACCATTCGAATGCAAATGAGGACAAGAAACCAACGCCTCGGCGCTACCGTATCGCAATGTGTAGTGATTTCTTTTTCCCTCGTCTCGGCGGTGTAGAAATGCATATATGGTCTTTAGCCCAGTGTTTTCTCCAGCGTGGTCATAAAGTGATCGTTTTGACACACGCTATACACGATAAAAACGTCAAGTACACAGATGCCAAACGTCCCGAGCTACGTTCAGGTATACGGTGGATGACAAACGGTCTTAAAGTATACTATCTTCCAATAACTACGTTTGTTGAAAACGTAACCTACCCAGCAATCATCGACTTTTTCGCATTATTCCGAACCATTTGTATCCGTGAGCGAATCGAAATCGTTCATGGTCATCAGGCAACCTCAGTATTAATGCATGAGTGTCTACTATACGCAAAAACCATGGGTTCTATGAAAACAGTATACACTGATCACTCCTTATTTGGATTCGCTGATGCGGCAAGCGTTCACCTCAATAAATCGCTCAAGTTCTCATTATCGACAGTGGACCACGCTATCTGTGTGTCCCACACATGTAAGGCGAATTTAGTGTTACGCGCATGTCTTTCACCTGAAATTGTATCAACGATTCCAAACGCTGTGGATGCATCAAAATTCATGCCGCCATCCAATCCACCAGATGCTTCACCAGGAGCCATCATCACCATCGTGGTCATCTCACGTTTGGTATACCGCAAAGGAATGAGCATCCTAGTACAAGCGATCCCAATAGTGTGTGCTAGGACACACAATGTTAGGTTTCTGATAGGTGGCGATGGGCCGAAACTCATCGATTTGGAGCAAATGAGAGAACGTTATCAACTTCACGATCGAGTGGAGTTACTGGGTGCTGTACCGCACAGTCAAGTTCGGCAAATTTTATGTCGTGGACATATCTTTCTTAACAGTTCCTTAACAGAATCGTTTTGTATTGCGATATTGGAAGCGGCATCTTGTGGATTGTATGTTGTAAGTACGTGTGTGGGAGGTATTCCAGAGGTATTACCGAACGATATGATTGAATTTTCAACAGAAATTACGGGTGAAGCGCTGGCGGATGCGGTTTTAAGAGCAGTCCCATGTGCCTCCACAATCGACCGGCAGGTATTTCATGATCGAGTTGCGCGAATGTATAATTGGCAGGATGTCGCAGCAAGAACCGAAAAAGTGTATACAAGACTGTGTACTTTACCGGACCCTCCGTTGATTCGTCGATTGCAACTTTATTACGGGATTGGTCCGATTGCTGGAGCATTGGCGTGTATCATTGCTGTAGTTATGCATTTATATCTTGCTATATTGGAAATTTGGTATCCTCGCGACTCGATTGAAATCGCGTTGGATTACCCTTGTCGGAGTATCGTAACAGAGTCAGGATCAGAACCAGATGAAATAGAAGTCGAGTGACTAGACGTTGCGAAAAAGATGTGTGTATCTTTGTGATAAAGTGAAAAACGAATGTTGTAACCTCAGGTCGGATGACTATCTAAAATTTCCGAAGCTGGTATACGTTGCGTGATGTTACAACCCGAGAGTCGATAAAGAGGCTGATCTTTTTGCGTAGTACAGAAATTTTTCTGTTTGGTTATACACTGAATGTAATGTAAATATCGTATTTATGAAAGCGCAGTGGGTACTCCCGTCTGCTGTGACTCAAAGTCTAGTCTTATACATAATGTTGTGTATGCTGTGGGTACTCTGCGTTTACTTTACACTATACGAGACTAAAAAAGAGACAAGGGTAGCTGCTCGCCTCTTGATGAAACACCTTTTACCTTTAACTTCCCCATCTGTACACTGCGCATTCCCACAGTCGTTAGATCAGATGACGCACCATTGTCAAATCAATACAAACTCTTGACGAATATTCCAGATGATTCACACTCGTTCCTACGAATATTACAAATGCACTCAAGCATACAACCTCCGAAACCGTCTCCGATGATATTACACACGTAGCACCAGCCTTCACTGACTATAACCCCCATCCCTACAGGAGTGTGGTATACGATTTGAAGGTGAGAGTCTTATATTGTAGAGGCACCAACTGGGAATCCACTGCAGTTATCGATTTCTTTCGTATCGTGCATAGAGCTCCCCCACGCTCAATACTAAACGCCAGTTATATATATATATATATATTATGGGTCGAACACGTACGAAAAGCATTGTGTCTGATGTGGAATACTTTTGTGATGAGCGATATGATGATGAGTGTCAGAACAACGATTGGATTCAATATGCAATACCTGCCAATTTACATTCGAGGACGGAGGCTGGGAAACCGACGGAATGGGAAGTAGCTTCTTCTACTACTGAAATTAGCGATTCTGAGTATGGTGATGATGATTTGGATCATGAGTCTACGAAAGGCGACGATTCTCGAGATTCTATGGAAATCAAACCTAATAGAAGACACATTACGTTCCAAGACCGTGTGGATGTACTTATCATACCATCACTCTCTAGTCTGAGCGAATTTAACAAGAATCAGATGTGGTATTCAGCAGCAGAATTGAATCAATTACGAAATACAGCGGTCATTGAATGAAACTGTACAACGTCATCGTATTTATTATCTAGATAAAATGGGCAAACGCGCTTATCGTGTTTGGTACTCGATCGAGGTTATTGAGTCTTGTCCATTGTATGTGCGCTTGATCTTTATAGTACGTGCTTGTATCATGTGTATCATGCTCTTTCTGTAAGGTGGTTTAGAGATGGTATCAGATAACAGAATATGTTAATAGATGAATTGGTTCAAGTGTGCTTGGATCTATTATATTAGATTTATGAAGGTGTATTACTTTTCACGTACAAGTGCATGCAATCACGCGTAATCCCTAGACAAATAAGAATGGGACTCGAGCAATGATTCAAGTATAAAGTCATGAGGTTTATTGTCGCAGGGATGGGTGAGTGTACCAGTTGTAAAGTCAAAAAGGGCAATTGATACGATCTTAAAACCTTGCAAACATTATGTCCTCACACACTATAAATTGCCACAGACCATCATCGGATTAGTTGTAAATGGAAACGTCAAAGAGGTATCTTAATGCTAATGTGCCACCTCAATAAAAGCCCGCTGACGTGTAAATGACTCAGGATGAAAACGGGAGTACCTCGAATCGATAATCTGATCGGAGATCAATTTGTCGCTCCTAAAACCTCCCAATACATCGATGTAATCTCACCAACAGACGACCGCGTCATAGCGACTTGTGCTCTATCATCTGCAGAAGACGTCGATCATGCAGTCCAAATCGCTTCCCTCACTTTTCAAGAGTGGAAAACACTCACTGTGAAGGCTCGGGCTACTATTTTGCACAAGTTTTACGCTTTGATGAGTGAGCACGCGGGTACGGGCTACACTTGAGGGGTATAGGTTACATGTGATCGCTCTTGTATTTAGGTGAATTGGCCGATCTTATCGTGCTTGAGAGCGGGAAGAACAGAGTAGAAGCACTCGCTAGTGTCTACAAAGGGATCGAAACCATCGAATATGCATGCAGTCTTCCCCAACTGATCCAAGGAAAAATACTCCAAGTATCAAGAGAGATAACTTGTCACGAAATACGTGAACCACTCGGGGTTATTGTCAGCATCGTACCCTTCAACTTTCCGGTTATGGTACCGATGTGGACGATTCCAATTGCATTGGCTCTGGGCAATTGCGTGATATTAAAGCCCAGTGAGAAGGTATCCTGATATTTATCCATTCTTCTGCACCTTATACGTCTATCAAGGTTCCAATGACGATGCATCGAACCGCACAATTGTTACAGCAAGCGGGTGTACCCCCCGGCGCATTTCAGGTTCGTTACCCTGGTTACGTTTTACAACAGGGTTACAGTGTGGATGTAGATTATTAACGGAAAAGAAAAAGCAGTTAACAGGTTATGTGATCATCCTCAAGTTGCTGCGGTTACCTTTGTCGGGTCGAGTCGAGTTGCACAGACGATTGCTCGTCGTTGTCGTGCGATCGATAAGCGCGTGTTAGCACTTGGGGGTGCGAAGAATCATCTGGTTGCTGCCGTCGATGCGCAAGCGGAAATGACTGCACAAGATATTGTTACATCGTATGCAGGTTGTGCCGGCCAGCGATGTATGGCTGCTTCTGTTTTGCTACTAGTGGGCGATCGCGAAGACATTTTGAAATTGGTTGTTAAGAAAAGTAAAGAGTTAACACGCGGTGTCGAGAAGGGTCAAGTGGGCGCACTTATCGATTCCGATGCCAAAGTACGTGTGTTACGTTATATTGATGAGGCCGAGTCGAGTGGCGCGATTGTATTGGTGGATGGACGAAGTTGGGCAACCGAACCTAAAGGAAACTGGGTCGGGCCGACTGTGTTATTGCACAAAAGTGCGGATGACCCGGCTATGAAAGAAGAGATATTTGGACCTGTGTTATCTGTTTTCAAAGTACAAACGAATGAAGATGCTTTGGATATCGTCAACAGCAGCGAATATGGAAACGCTGCGTGTGTGTATACCATGAAGGGCGAGACTGCCGAGTATTTCCAAACCCGTTTTCGAGCAGGTATGATTGGTGTAAATGTGGGTATACCCGTTCCGCGCGAACCGTTTAGTTTCGGCGGGTTGTACGGAACTAAGAGTAAGTACGGCGATGTGGATATTACGGGCGATGGTTGTGTGGAGTTTTTCTCCAATCGTCGTAAAGTGACTACCAAGTGGAGTCTCGTCAAATCCAACGAGGATAAAGCGAACTTTACGGGTCAAATGTAGTCTCACGTAATTAATCTGAGTACCGTATAAGTTCTTTAAGTATCGTCCCACCTTATTCACGTATAAAACATAGTATCAGACGCGTTTCATCCCGCCTGTCGTAATGTAGACTTTGCTCGAATCAGATCAGTCAAAAATGGAAGCACTCCTCCATCGAATCGTCCAAGATGAACAACAAAAGCTACAACAGCTCGGTTTCATCGAAACATACATCCCCAGTCCAGAATCCAAAGCGCGTTGCAACATTTTCTTAAGTGCGAATTGGCGTATTTGCAATCGGTTGTTAATTGTAATTGCGAGTGGAAACGGTATACAACCTGGAATTTGGAGTCGGTCTTTAGTATTAGAGTCCTTTGAAACAGCCAATCAGTATCGATCTGGGTCAATGCTTCCTTATGTCCACACCGCGCTCTATAAAGGTTATGGCGTTATCATCACAAATCCGAGCACCAATATGATGACTGTTGACAGTGAGAAATTACCAATCCCATGCTCTAGCACACCCGAAATGCATGTGCGATACATTTGGCTTACGTTTGGTGCACGTGCTGCATGCTCACAAGTGTATATCGCGGCGTATAGTCGAGGTGGAGAGCTGGCTAAACATCTAATGGAAACGCAAACTTCCTTACGATCACGATTAGCAGCCATTGCATTCATCGAATCAAGTCATCGTACCTCTACTCATGATTCAAATGAAGTACGTCAATTACTTGGAACACGGGCTATTAATTGGCAACGATCCCGAGAAGTTGCAGGAACGCAATTACCAGACAATACGCACTTAGGGTGCTTAAGTTTGTCCGCTGGTCAACCGCAAGGAGTAGCGGATCAAAAGCGATCCAATACTGCGTGGACCATAGCTGCGAGTATGGAGACTGTATTCGAATTTTTCAAGAGTGCGTGTACAGCTATTCCGGATGAATTGATGGAATTGGAGAATCTCTCTCGACTCTCCAAGTCGATGTATCAGAGTGTAATCAGTGAGCATCAGGAAGATGCTGAGATGGTGATGCATGAGGAACAGCTCAACACCACGAATGGGATTGTGGAACGACGGTCTACGCGTAGTATGGTGGTATCTACATCAATGAGTGTTGCTGATTTCGATCTGCTATCGGTTGTGGGGAAAGGAGCGTATGGGAAAGTGTTTCTGGTTCAGAAGAAGAACGGAAGGAATGCGAATCGCGTGTATGCGATGAAAGTGCTTCGAAAACAGGATGTTTTCAAAAAAGATCAGGTGGAACACACTAAATCCGAGCAGCGGATCCTGAAAACGATTGAGCATCCTTTTATTATCCGACTACGTTATGCCTTTCAGAATGAATACAAATTATATCTCGTGATGGACTACTATAGTGGTGGATCATTGTATATTCATCTACGGAAATGCAAACGCTTCACGGAAGCCCGTGCGAGGTTTTACGCTGCGGAATTGCTATTAGCATTGGCTCATTTGCATCAGATGAAGATCATGTACCGAGATTTGAAACTAGAGAATATTTTGATGGACAGTGAAGGTCACGTCGTTATAACGGATTTTGGCCTATCAAAAGAAGATGACGAAGGCTCCACGTTTGTAGGAACTCCCGAGTATTTGGCACCGGAATTACTATCTTCTCAGCGATCTGCTACTTCATACGGGAAGACTGTGGATTGGTGGAGTTTCGGGGTTTTAGTGTATGAAATGATACAGGGACAGACGCCTTTTTACGCGAAAAATCGACGGGAATTGTTTCAAAATATTTTGACAAAATCGCCTCAATTTTTGCCAGAATTATTTTCGGACACGGCAATTCATTTACTTACGCGAATTCTTGTAAGGAAACCGCAGGACCGGTTAGGATGTGGACCGGACGGGCCCACTGAAATACAGTCCCATCCATGGTTTCATGGAATTGATTGGGACGCACTTAAGGCTCGGCGTGTTGAACCACCGTATCGACCATCCTTGGCTGCTTTTGGAGGTGGTACGAAAGATCTGCTTCGATTCGTACCGGATACATTCAAGCAACAAGAAGTAGTGGACTCGCCCGTAGGCGGTGTGTTGACGTCATCTCGACCTTCCAATCCAATGCATTTCGAGGATTTCAGTTATATGGGAAGTGATGCGATGGGTTCGAGACGCACATCCATCTTCCGCGAAAGCGATCTCCGAATGAGCAGCTGAGGTTTTAACTTCTTGTAAACAATATGTATACACTATAATATGTACACACTATACCTATACGCATTATTGTTCGGATCAGATTTATGGCTATTCTAAAAAATCACGTCATCGAGTCGAAAGGCAAACACGCCAGTTGGTAACAAGAAACGCAAAGCGAGTCATCACCGATCAGTTCTGCTTGGATGAAAATGGGAATGGATGGATTTCAAGTATGCTTCTAGTCTAGTCTAAGGTGGAATAAGAGAGGGTGATTGAGTGATGAGTACATTGTAGAGCGCGCAATTTGGTATCATTGTGATAGCGATGGTGGGATTCTTCTTGCGTCATCAGCTCAAAAACATTCACACCATATTGCAAGGCGAAATTCCGTCTGTATACTATACGACAACACCCAGCAATGAAGCGATCCTATCTGATTGCCCTCATCTATGTAAGTGTACACAGATTAGTGATTCATGTCTAACAGCACGTGTTAAGTGGGTAAGGAGAAATACTTTCCGTTATGGTACGCGTGGAATGGGTACGATACCACTCTGCATTCGTTATGATAACGTATCGTATCAGATACTAACGTACTCATTTGTTAGACATCTTCAGACGTTATTGTTAACTATAAAGGAGCGATTACCACCGACGCACTACTATCGTCAGTGGTTGGATTTAGAAGATGGAGGTCAAGTTTCATTGGATTGGGCTATTCCTGGTCCAGCAAACCCAAACGCAAGCTGGAAAGATGTCGTTGATTTCACAAGACCGATTATGTTAGTATTACCGGGTCTATCCGGCGGTAGTCACGATCAGTATGTTCGAAAACTTGTTAACGATATGCTACAGTTAAATTGGCAATGTGTTGTTCAAAACGCGCGTGGTTGTGCGAGGACACCCATCAAGACTCCAGAGTTTTTTTGTATGGCAAAAACAGAAGATGTTCGGAAAGCAATTCAAACGATTGAATTGTACTTCAATTTGAAAAATTCATCTCAAAAATTTGTGGCGTGCGGCTTTTCGATGGGATCGAACTTACTGGTTAAGTACCTTGGAGAAGAAGAAGAGAAGACTCCGTTACATGGCGCTATTTCTATTGGAAATCCGTACGATCTTGTTCGATGCACACGTCACTTTAGAGAGACTTGGTGGTATCGTTATACGTATGATCGCGCGCTTACATCAAATCTGAAGCGTTTGGTGTTCCACAAAAACGAAGGAGGCAAAATTCTTGCTCGTAATCCGCGCATCAATTTGAAAGCATTACGAAATGTTCAAACTTTGAATGATTTCGATGAGCAACTGACTGTAATTGTGTACAATTACGCGAATGTGGGTGCGTATCACGAGGCTGGATCCTCGGTTCGAGTGATGGATAGGGTTAAAATCCCATTATTGTGTGTCAGTGCCAAAGACGATCCGATTTGTATTTCGGAAGGGATTCCGTACGAAATGGTCAAACGTAATCCGAATGTGATACTGGTCACTACTAATACTGGTGGACATCTTGCCTTTTTTGAAAGCACACGCGATACTTTGCGTAATCCCCGGAAACCGAGGACGTGTTGGAGTACTAAAGTCGCACGTGAATTTGCAGAAAGTGTTCGTAACAGATGTTGAGGAATGATTTTTTTGACAATATGACTGGTGAAAATGTGATGAAAATTTGTCATACACACAACATTATGAGAGCTCTTTATTATAGCTGACAGTCGGTTGCGACATGCGTGTCTGATATGTCTCATAGATTTGTCTAAAGATTTGTATGCGTTTTTAAAGAGTCAGATTTGTGTTCAGAAATGGGTAATATCATTTGTGATAGGCTCATCTTCTATCACACTCTGTATATGTGTCAAATTGTCGCATATCACATTCACACGCTTCGATCGAATTCCTCAGCATCACAAATAGAAACACGTCTGCATCCATTTATAAATTATTACGTGGAAGAGAAGATGTTATCACACATTAACGATCTCGTATATCTGGGAACGATGTTTGCAACCAAGAGTCGAAGGCACGAAGCGCTTCAAAATAAGTACAAGCTTGAGAAACTCAAAATGACCGAAGGTAGCACATGCACTTCCAAAGCCTACTGAGCCAGTCCCCTTGCTTTTTACTCCACTCCCTCGACCCTCACGAAAACCAATCAGAATCAGATTTTGGAATTTGGATCTCAACTTAACACATAAATAACACGTACTTTATTACTGCTTCTATGTTTCTAGCAAATCTGTAACCTTTTATACACACGCTTTACAAACGCCGTATACTCCGTTCTGCTCTCTTTTTTAAAACGCGTTTTTATAATTACGTTTCCCCTTCGGTATACGCCTAATAGCGGACCTTGTCCCAGAACTTTTGACGATGCAATGTATCGCCTCAATGCGAGTTATTAGATCGGACGTTTCAGACAAGAAAGCCAGAACGATGAGCAATGAAACGGAGTATACAAAGATGGCTATACAGAAAGGTGATTAAAATTAGTTTATATGGCTGATTTCGTACGCCAGAAGAATGATTGCGACATGTGAAAATATACAACTGGACTGGTCAAGAAGAACGAATATTTCGTGTTTGAGAGATCCAATAATTCGTTTTACAGATATTATGAAGTCTCCAATCACAAGGAGTGACCATCAATCGACGTTTCCACTTGGTATAATTGAATCAATACAAAACGTATACTGATCTAGTATACACAACTGGATCCGATTTGTAAGCTCTCGATATCCAGAAAACGGCGTTACAAATTGTATGTCCGATGCGCCGGATACGATACTTTATTGAGATGGGACGCGCAGTTTACGGAAAGAGTACCACGCAAAAACGTTCCATCGTTTGGCGCCTGATAGCAAAAGGACAATAAGTACCGTGGTAATCATGGCTATTAACAGAAAATTCTAAAGCGGATAGTGCGTAACCATCGGAATCCACAAACGTAACCCGCATTTCCGAAGGTTGCACAGAATTGGCCATAAATATTGCGTATGGCATCATGCAAAGGAAAACGTATACTAGTATACCAACATCGTGAGGCCGATTCTAGTGGAAAGAAACATATATTTAGGCTCAGCACGCGATTCGCGGCTCTGTATCCTAATCACACACTTGTATTGCTGCTTTGGGCGCTCGTGGAAGCCATACAGACGCCTTGTCATACGACTGAGGTGTTCACGGTACTATCGCCAGCGACTGTTGTTATCTCGAATACGATATATAAAAATGTTAATATAGTCATTGTGTACTCCTTCCACTCCTTCAGAAGATGTCCAAAAACGGTTACAAACGACCTTTCACCCAAATAACTCGTGTCAAGTCGTATCTGATATCTTGCCACACGAACGGTTGAACACTGACAATAATATCAATGTAGATACACGCTGTACAAACGATATATCGGATAACGTTGAGTTCGCAAGCTTTCCGATCATACCCAATGCCCTCAGTCTCAATATGGTCTGAAACCAAACAGAAGAGACATTCCAACCACACGCGTGCAGCCGAATCCCCAGATTGACTTTACAGCCCGCATCATTACCATTATCACCACCACTCGTTACTCAAGTATCAGTATCAGACTCAGATCTCAGAAAATCTGATACCACTTGCATGCGCATCCATTATGTAATCGACCCCCTCACATCATTCCCTCAGCATACATCCATCTCATAAAATCCACCGAGTACCCTCATCATCAAACCTTATATCGAGTGTCATCTCCTATTGGACACTTTTACCTTATTCCAATCCATTTTCAACCAATCAATAACATAAAACCTTCATTGGCATGACAGAGTCTGAATGTGCGCTCTTGGGTATCATTATTAAGCATACGGATGTAAATACAGTCAATCCATTTAGCTCCAAGCTCGGTGGGGCACCCGTACGTACCCATCCAATCTCCCTTCCTCCTCTGACTCCATCAAAAGCTTTGGCTCTCTCCCATTCCTCCCATCAATGAAGACACTCTCACATGTACCGCATGTCGACGCCATTTATTTTTCATCGCACAGGTTTAAACTTTCTCACTTAAGTCATCAAGATATGACCATCACTCTGTAGGTATACGCACCCGTAAGCTTTCCCCGCGCACTTTACGTTTTTGGGTGTAATTCCACAAAGTGCGGCGAACACAGTGCAAGGTTTTTCCTCACGCTCGTACTCTGCGCACTACTCACTCACTCTCTAGCTGGCGAGTATTTCGGGATCAGAAATCTGAGAAGAGTACTACATTGGAAATTGGTAGTAAAGTGCTTCCGAATTGGGCTCAAGATGGAGATGAAGAAGACAGTGATGATTGGAGTGTTGAAGAAAAGTGTGATAAAGCAGTCAGTCTCAATGACTTGGAAATGCTTCTAGACGCATGTCATGTAGAAGCCACTCCTCCGACTCGCGTGGAACTAGAAAAGAAAGCGTCTCAGATTCCCTCAGATCGATTTCCCTCATTTTTGCTTGAGGTCATTGAGGAACCTTTTGAGAGTCGTGAGGATGATTTCTCACACGAAAAGGAGTTATATGAAAATTATATAAATTCTCAAAGTGAATCAAGTATCCAAGGATCCGATGCGAAGACTTTGCACTCGGAAGTGTATGAGGCGACACCAACAGAGAAGCGTCATTTTATGCGTTTTCAGGAACGTATAAAGAGATGTCCACAGCAGTGTTTACGCTATGATTACGATGGAGAACCTTTATGGCCGACTCCGATTCCTTCTTCCTTTGAGATTACCAAATGTAAATGCGGAAGAGAGAGGAAGTTTGAGTGTCAGCTGATGCCGACCATTTTATACGTTATGGGAGTTGATAAGAATGGACGATCTGGAATGGACTGGCTCTCTTTGCTCGTGTATTCATGCCCCGAGTCGTGTGATAAAAGTAGAGAGGAAGTCATTCATATTGTGAGAAACATCAAATCCATCGGTTTATCAGCGACATAAAGCTGGAATGGAAAGCAATTCGTGGAGGCTATGTATTTTGAGGATACATATTATCGATATATTTTAATAGAGTCCCATTATCTTAGAGGTTTTGATACGTTGGATCCATTTGAAGGCGACATTTATATACTGAGTACCTCATGAGTACTCATTGGCCGAGGCGATTGATGGGAAAGTTGTGAATGACATTGAGTGTAAGAGTAGTCCGATTTGAGTGGATATATATACTCAGAATGAGAACCCAATCTCGTTCCCTCACGACCATGTCGCCGATCCCTCAAAGGTCGCTCGCTGTTTATTTGAGTCGCTAATTGGAGAGGGGTACAGTTCTCATCGACGGATCCATGCGAGGAATTACTTTTGGAAGTATAGTGTGTCAATGTAGGAAATTTCAGTTAAAGTAGGATGTGTGATCAATAACGTGTTCACATAAGAAAGATGGACGAACCAATCCCATCACAGAAGAACGAGAGTGCGGTGACTCCTTCCACGCAATCGTATACCTGTAACCCTACCTGGAAAATACAAGAATACACTGTATACTCAGTATACACACCGCAACTCGTGACAGTGAGAATACCCTCAGAGGGTGATGACGCACTCCACGCTGTCGAGTGCTCTTGTACATATATATTGAAAACTGCTACACTCACCACACACCGCACCACTCAAAAGAAATCTTGTCATCGTACGCTCAATTTCATTACCTGCGCTCGCGTGTGCGACTCGGCCTGATTCCTATCGAATATATCTTCCATCCCGCAATGGATACTCAGAACCTCACCACACACGTGTGAGTGATTGAGCTTGACGTGGCCAGTCGGAATACCGATTGTATACTGTAGTCGCATTGTTTACTTATTTGCATAGAGTCAGTATACTTATTACCCGCATCGTTGTGGTTAAGGTTGAGGGACAAGCTATTTTTTTCATCTTTCATTAGTACACCCTCTCCACCTCAAATAAGACAGTGCAACTCATTAACAACACAAAATCGAGTGACATTGACGTTTCCGTCCATTATTCGAGTTCAACACGCGGTCTAAAACGAGTACAATCGACACTTGAGTACGCTGTGTCCTCTTTCGCGCTCGGTACATTCAAAAGTTACAAGAAACATTTCCGTTAACGTACTATAGTATACACACGAGCACAATCTATCCAACGCAAATTTAAATCGCTCAGTATACGCCATGGCCGATCCATCCGAAAAGTATAAACGTCTCAATACCTCTCGGTCGTCTGTACGATCTCGACGCACTCACTCATCCACTCAATTACGAACGCCCTCCGAAGCCGAAAAAGACGTTCCGGAAAACGACGTTTCCTCGACACCCACCACTCCAGAAACCTATCGCTTTATATCCCTCCCTCGCGCGTTACCTAATCAAGTCGCAGTCGATGAGGAATTTTGCACAAATGTGGTGATCACGTCCAAGTATACAACCCTCAACTTTCTTCCCAAATTCGTATACCAATCGTTTCGTAAGGTACGTTTTCCACCCGTTAACCCGTTATTAAGCGACGTAACATGTTAAATGAAGTAGCTGGCGAACGCGTATTTCCTGTTTGTATCTATCTTACAAACGATACCGATGATCAGTAACACAGGCGGTGTACCCTCAACCCTTCCCGTCCTCATGTTTATTCTCTCAGTGGACGCGATCCTCGCGATTGTGGAGGACCGAAGACGTCATCTCGCCGATTATGAGGCGAATTCCGCAATGTGTCAAATAGTGCGCTCTACGTACACGGAGAATCCGAATAAACTCTCACAGGAAGGTAAAGCCACCTTACCTCCCACAAATTTCCACCCCACCGAGGATCCCGAAATCGTGTTGCTTCATTGGTCGGAATTAACAGTGGGAACTATTGTGAAATTACGAAATAGGGAAACCGCACCCGCCGATCTCCTCATTTTATCGGTCGCAGAGCCGATTCCGAGTCAACCGAGTGGAATCTGTTATGTGGAAACAAAGTCGTTGGATGGGGAGACCAATTTGAAACTCCGTCATGCAGTGGAGCCGACAATGTCGGCGCAATCGGCTGGTCAAGTTGGTAATTTACAAGGTTTTTTACGTTGTGAGCAACCCAATCGTGTGATTGGTCGATTCGATGGTCTACTCACGATGTCATCCCTCTCGTCTCCTTCGGATCTTGTGCAAGAACCCGTACTTATCAAAAACGTACTTTTACGTGGTTGTCAATTGCGAAATACCGAGTGGATATACGGTATTGTAATCAATACCGGACCCGATACCAAAATCATGCAAAGTTCTGCAACGGTACCGGTAAAATGGAGTTCTATCAATGAGAGTGTGAACCGTATGGTGGTCTGGTTACTCGTTCTCCTTCTTCTCTGCTGTATGGTCGCCAGCACACTTCAACTCATTTGGCTCGAAATGCACGGCTCTATACTTAACGGTTACCTGAACTGGCGTCCGGAGTTTATATCCCAATGGTTTATCGGTTTTGGTTATTACTTTTTATTGTTGTACCAAATGATACCGGTATCTCTTTATGTGACTATTTCTGTGGTGATGTTTCTTCAAGCGATATTTATGACAATGGATCTCGATATGTTTTATGAACCACTGAATACGAAAATGATTGTGCGTTCGATGGGCTTGAATGAGGAACTCGGTCAAATTTCGTATATATTTACCGATAAAACCGGTACACTTACGTGTAATGTAATGGAATTCCGGAAATGTTGCATCAACGGTATATCATATGGTACCGGTACTACTGAAATTGGGCGAGCGGCATTACGACGGAAAGGTATACCGACCGCGGAACCCGACCTGAAACCCTCTGACTCACGAAAAATGCCTCCGTATGTGAATTTTGAGGATCCGCGTCTACTCACACGTTTGAATCGTTCTGAATCGTCCTCCAATTCATCTGAATTGTATGAAGGAAGTTTGGAAGCCGCTTTCTTTCTCCATTTGAGTTTATGTCATACCGTCATTCCCGAAACCGTGGAAGGTACCGATCAAATACGGTTATCGGCATCCTCACCCGATGAGCAAGCGCTTGTGAGTGGCGCAAAATTCTTTGGATACGTTTTCGAGTCGCGCGGACTCGGAAGTGCGCGAGTTCGTGTTCGAAATCGCAATATGACAAATTCTATGGACTCCAAAAGTTTGGAATTTCAAATTCTCGATATTTTGGAATTTTCAAGTGAGAGGAAACGAATGTCGATAGTGGTGAAATATCCCTCCAATGAATTGTGGTTACTCACAAAAGGGGCGGATAATATGATTTTCCCTCTTTTATCCTCTCGAAACGACCCACAAATGTTACGTGATACAATGAGTCACTTGGAAGCGTATGCGGAGGATGGACTTCGGACGTTGACAATTGCTAGAAAACGATTGGATAGTAAGATGTATACGGAATGGAGTGAGAAGTATCGATTGGCTAATTCAAATTTGGAGGAAATTCGGAAACGAAAAGTTGGTGAAAAAAACGCAATTGATGAATTGATGATTGAATTGGAGAAAGAATTGATACTGTTGGGCGCCACTGCGATTGAAGATAAACTTCAACTTCACGTTCCTCGCGCCATTGCCAATTTGATGCGCGCGGGAATAAAAGTTTGGATGCTGACTGGTGACAAACAGGAAACTGCAATTAATATTTCATATGCGTGTCAATTAATGGACAATTCAATGAAACAATTCGTATTTAATTGCGAATTGTTTCCCGCCATCGAACAAGTTGGCGCGGAATTAACCCGAATCCTCTCACGACCGCGTGGAAAAGCGCGCCAAGCGGTTGTCATCGATGGCGAATGTTTGGAAATTACACTTTTGGATCCGGTCTGTCGAATGCAATTTTTACAATTGGCAATGAGTAGTGACGCAGTTGTATGTTGTCGAGTTTCGCCCAGTCAAAAAGCTGAAATGGTATCATTATTGCGGGAAGCGTGTCCAAAGGCGCGAACATTAGCCATTGGAGATGGTGCGAATGATGTTGCAATGATCCAAAGAGCGCACGTGGGTGTGGGTATATGTGGTCAGGAAGGGATGCAAGCTGTCAATTCAAGTGATTACGCGATCGCCCAATTTTCATTTTTGGAGAAATTATTACTACATCATGGTCGTCTCAATTATAAGCGTATGTCGGTATTGGTCGGTTATATGTTTTATAAGAACATTTTGATGGTGTTGGCGCAATTTTACTATACGTTTTATTCGGGTGCATCGGGTCAAAAATTTTACAGTGAATTTTATTTCCAACTGTATAATGCAATGTATACCACATTACCGATATTGGTACTCGGTGTATTCGATATGGACGTTC
The DNA here is from genome assembly GCA_902706625.1 of Albugo laibachii. Classification (NCBI taxonomy): domain Eukaryota; phylum Oomycota; class Peronosporomycetes; order Albuginales; family Albuginaceae; genus Albugo; species Albugo laibachii. The sequence goes on along the minus strand of CACSLJ010000235.1, from coordinate 5,681 downwards.
CATGGACGATTTCGCGCCAATTTCCAGAATTGTACTTAGTGGGACCGCGAATGGAATTATTCAACAATATCACATTTTTCAAATGGATGGCGGGAGCGATGTATGAAAGCGCGGTCATTTGCAGTATGAGTTTATTCGTATTTAGCGATGCGATTGGAGCGGTTGGGAATGCGGCAATGGTACAATATGGTTTGGTTACGTTCAGTATGGTGGTACTGGTGGTTAATTTGAAGCTCTGTTTTGTGCAAATGTCATGGAGTGCGCCTTGGTTAGTGTGTTGGTGTGCAGGAGTACTGGCGTATTTACCGGTATCGACCTATGTATCGAGTTTATGGCCTGCATTTTTACCCAATGATTTCGGGATATTTGAGAACACGATGGCACATCCGATGTATTGGCTGGTTATGCTGATTGGGTGTATTAGCTCGTTGCTGAGACATGGCGCGTGGTTGGCATTTCAGCGAATGTGTCATCCGTTCCCGTGGCAAGTCGTTCAGGAAGCGTACGTGCTGCATGGGGATGCCGGTATAATCGATATGGGTAGTGGTAATACCGGTAATGGTGGTTTTGGTGTGAGTAGTACTGGTCGAAGTCATGGGAATACCGGTAATTGGGACGATCGGAATCGCGCGCCAAGTGCCGTGGTTGGGTTTGCTGCTGGTGTGGATTTAGAGGCCGGTATACCGGTAGTTGGTTGTGGTAATTTATCGTCCCAGGAAGATACAAATTATTACAATGCGTCACCGATGGAACGGGTCGAACGACGTCCGGGTGGGTTGAGTGGTACACAAAGTGGGTCGAGTGCAGAGACGGCTGGGGAGAGTGCACGAACTACCAGTACGTCGTCATTAGTACACCGACGGTCCTCTATTAAGAAAGAGGGTAATTCGAGTGGGTTTGCATTCAGTTTTGATCCAATGACAAGCGCCGCGGAATCGTTCATGTCATTGCATAGTGTTCGTTCTGTGGCGTCGGCATTGAGTGATGCGGAACAGAGAGTTTCATGGGAAGATCAGCGATCCTCCAATTATGAAGGTAGAAAGTCGGAACTTGGAAGAATGTGCAGCGAAGAGCGTATCGCGAAGGAAAAGATTCGAATGGATAAAGTGGAAGAGAAGCCGATTGGATGCTTTGTGTGATACCGGTAGAGTACCGGTGTTGTTGGAGGATTTTTGCATTTTTGCATTTTTGAGGTATTGTGTTTTTGAGTATCTGTTGGAAGAGAAAGAGGAAGATGGGCGAGCGGATTGGAGGAATTGAGGTGCAGCTTATAGTCATTGGATGCGATTTGAGTGGATGAGGTGGTGTGAAGGCAGATCAGTAAGTGATAATTTGAATAGAGTGCGATCTTTTTATATGAGGTTGAAGTGTTTTGGTGCAATTTGGCTTGAGGAAACGGTCTTTAGCAGTTGGAGTGGATTGAAGTCAATTGATGCAATGAGTGTGAGGGAAATGTCGTTCTTTATGAGTTTTGATTCGTTGATAAGGAGTGGTTGGTTTTTGATTTTATCCACTCATTATCTGGCTGGTGTGGTATGCCTGCGTATAATCATGGACCTACCCTTGTCGCCTAAGAGAAGCAGCCTAGGTTCGCTTGCACCAGCCTCAGTCTCAAGTATACGTCGTCAGTCTCAAGGGTATACGACCTCTGCGACTAGCACTACCGCAGCCTGCAATATAAGTGAGATCTCATACAACTTGGGAAGCTCAGCGCAGCGAGCACGCGATCGTTTAGCACTCTTTCAGCAGACAAGCACCTGATCGCAAACCTCACAAAGTCACTTTTATTGACAGATCACATTGGAACTAGTTCCTTCTCAATTAAGTACGTTTCTGGATGAGAAATCTAGTGTACCATTTCCTTTCCATTCCGACCCGTTTTTGCTGTATTTCAACCCGGTTTTGTTCTTCGCACTCTCTTTCGTTTTATTTCAAGATAGCTTCACTTACATCAGCAACTTGAAACATTGAAAATTTATAGTGAGACTGAGATACCGTATAAATTTTCAGACGACCGTATACCGATCTTGCCAAAAAGTCGTTCTTCCGCTTCATACACAATGCGAATGAAAAGTAAAGAATCGCGAAAGCAACAGAAAGCAAAAGCGATTGTGCTTGGGTCAAGTATACACTTTGAGGAACGAAAGAGGGACGGGGGCGTTGCATGCACCTCCTACTATTTATATCCGTCTAGTATATGCAATGTGTATAGTGTGCCTCCTATACACGGAAAAATAACGTAATCCACTCAGCCTTGTACTAAATACGGTACCTAGTGTTTTCCTCAATACACATCCTTCTTCATTCCGTCTTTGAGAAAAAAAAGAATGAGTGATCTGTTACGATTGTATAAACGCGCCAGTGGGAAATGGAACCTGAGGAAATATTACACCGTGACCTCACTCCGAACCGCGAGTCGTCCTACCAAACATGTGAGTCCCGTGAGGCAATACAGTTCTGATCAACGTTATAAAGCGGTTAACCCCGTTCCATCGGACGTTCTATCTAATATCGGTTCGAGTACCGTTTTCTCACCGGGTTTTGCTGCGAAAGAAGACAACAAGCGCTCTATTAAAGGAAAAGCGGCTTACCTCGATCTTCAAGCGACCACACCAATGGACCCGCGCGTTTTGGATGCGATGATGCCATCATTAACGTATGCGTATGGAAACCCCCACTCAACTACACATGAACATGGTTGGGACGCAAGTGCTGCGATTGAGAAAGCTCGTGAACAAGTGGCTACTTTGATAGGTGCGAGTTCTAAAGAAATCATTTTTACATCGGGAGCCACGGAGTCGAATAACGCGATACTCAAGGGGGTTGCTCACTTTAGTAAATCCAAGAAACGTCACATCATCACCACACAAATTGAACATAAATGTGTGTTGGATTCATGTCGGGTATTGGAAATGGAAGGGTTTGAGGTTACGTACCTCCCTGTACAGTCGAATGGAATAATTGATCTAGAGGTGTTGGAGGACGCAATACGTAGCGATACGGTTATGGTATCAGTTATGGCCGTTAATAATGAAATTGGAGTACTACAACCGATGGAACAAATTGGGACGTTATGTCGCAAACACAAAGTGTTTTTTCACACGGATGCGGCACAAATGCTGGGAAAATTACCAATTGATGTGGATGCCATGAAAATTGATGTGATGTCGCTTTCAAGTCACAAGATTTATGGTCCCAAAGGAATTGGGGCAATGTATGTACGACGTCGTCCCAGGGTACGATTGGAACCAATTATCTCGGGCGGGGGACAAGAGAGAGGGTTACGAAGTGGGACACTCGCTACGTCCCTTTGTACAGGGTTCGGGAAAGCATGTGAATTGGCTGGGGCGGAAATGGAAAATGATCATCGATGGATCAAATACTTAAGTGACAGATTGTACCAGGGCATTACCTCTCGTATTCCCGATGTGGTACTGAACGGGGATTTCAAGCAGCGATATCCAGGTAACCTCAACTTCTCGTTCTCGTATGTAGAGGGAGAATCACTCTTGATGGCGTTGAAGAATATCGCGGTTTCCTCTGGTAGCGCATGTACCAGTGCGTCCCTGGAACCGTCGTATGTGTTGCGTGCCATCGGGGTCGGTGAGGAATTGGCACATACGTCGTTACGTTTTGGTCTGGGACGTTTTACTACGGAGGAAGAAGTTGACTTTGCAATGGAAATGTGTGTCACACATGTAAATCGACTCCGTGAAATGAGTCCGTTGTGGGAATTGGTACAAGAAGGTGTTGATCTGAAATCCATACAATGGTCCCAGGACGCGTCCCATTAGGTGAGAGAGTAGGTTTGCGATTGCAAGTTTGGCAACTTCTTGTAAGATTTGATAACCTCTTCGTATGAAAAAAGTGAAAAAGTTCAACGATCTATCACTCTCTAACTTTGAGAGCGATTTCTCGCGCGATGTCCGCATCTGTCGTCATTCGATGAGGAGCAGTTCATTTTTCCGCATACGTAATGGCTAGCTACAAACTGCTTTTTGGAAATGGACCATTACGCCATTTGTGACGTGACATTGGACCTCGCTGATTTCAAATTTAACACAGTGTTAACTCCATAGTTTAATACTACGTGATGTGTATACATGGGGGTACAGGGGACGGGTACGATGGCACGCACACGCGCGACGTTTTTACTCCTGTAATAAACCGAGCAACACTCACATTCAAGTCCAGTTGTTATCGTTAACTGTTCCCACATAACCTCCACCATTCAACCCTCATCCTCATATACTCCTCGTAATGATCGGGCGGGTAGATGAGTGTACACGCATGCTGTGAGTGATGGTATGACTTCGGGAAACACTGACGTACTCTCGGCACGTATACAGTCATTCCAAAATCTTATATACTGAGTGCGCAGCTGTTTCGAGTCACACTTGCGACATGTGGCGACAGCTAAAATGCCATCGAACGTACCATTCCCCTCATTGAAAGGTAACGTTCCCCTCAATGTGCCAGTATTCATGGAAAGTACTAGTTGAACTTGGGAGACATTAGGTACAAAGGAAAGAATGAGGAAATAAGTTCCAGTGTAATTTTTAGTGCACAGAGTACAGACGCGAAAAACGAGTTCCGCTTGAATGTGGGTTCCCAAACGGTTTTTATTATTGTTTAAAAACAGGAGAAAACGTAAGCCATCAAACGTAACCTCATCGGCCAACAAACCCATACAAAAATCAAGAGAACAAAGCGCACGACTCTCACGATCCTCACATCAACCTCCTGTAGTGGAAATCGTGTGGAACGGAATTTCACATTTGGGATTTACACTCAAACGACGACGTAACGGAGAAGTTTTAGTGGGACGAATCAAAGACGCGTCGGTACCATTATCGGTCGGCAATGTGCTCACTTCTATTGGTGGAATCTCTGTTCAGCGACTGAGTCGAAAAGAACTCAAAGCTCTCATGAATCACATGTCCAAACCCCTCCTCTTCGTGTTTTTAACCAATCAAGGAAGCGAACGACGAGAGCGTATGTCAACCGTGAGTCGAGTTCATGAGGAAGCGCGCGCTAATGACAGCTCTTATAGCGATTTTATGCGTGAAAGCGCGTGGGACGATCGCTTTTCTCAATCATACTCGTCGTATTATTACGCGGAAGCTCATGAGGATCAGAAACGCACGTCAAATCTACGTAGAACGTGGGTACACGATGGCGATAGTTATGGTCATCCAACGATTCATCAACCAATACGGAAAAGTGCGCTTTTCGTGCGGGGGGGAATTGTTGTGTGAGCGTTAAGTTCGGCTTACATGCACGGTAATGCTGTATTGATACTAGATTTAGTATTGGATTAGACGATTGGTAATATTTATAAAAGAAGAGAATTTTCACTTTATATAAAGATTGTTGCAGATTGGAAGCTGTCAAGGGCGACGTTTTGCTTTAAAGCCAATCAGTTTGGTCGATCAGCTGATAGGTGCGGAGTGATTGGCTGTAGTAGCGTCGAGCATTTCTGTGATATTAAAAATATAATATCACGAAATTTAGTCTCTCCCTGTATCGAATGATAATTGGCCAATATATTGATTTGCAATGGTGAATTGTGTGCAGCACTTTAACTTTCTTTTTTTAGATAAATTATTAATCTCGAATTGGCAAGATTTCCTCGATAGTATAGTGGCTAGTATACCTGCCTGTCACGCGGGGGACCCGGG
>CACSLJ010000234.1:0-41530 GCA_902706625.1 Albugo laibachii | reverse complement strand
GCACCATCGCTGCGCCAGCTTCCTAATAAAGTGAAGCCATTTTGAAACAAAGATTTTATTGAAGTTCTGTGACTTCTTATATCCGTATAATTTGCATTACCTGGCAAAACACATATTGATTTGTGCCAATTTTGATGTAAAATATTGGAGAGACATCTGACTTTTTTGCGATCATACGCATTTTGGCGTCGGATCTACTATTTCGTTGAGCCGCGGTGAAATAATTATACCACTTAGTCTTTTAAACTCGAGAAACCGTGTCAACAAGTATATTATTCTTGTCTTACAGCAGCCCAACTAAAAAGAAGACCCTACGCCAAAATAGGTGGGAACGTTTTTTTCACCCCCACACATTTTGACGTATGGTATTCTTTTTTTAGCTGAGCTGCGGTAAGCCAAAAAATACAGCAGAAAAAAGATCGAAACGTAACCCATTTTCTGTTCGAAACAACCGTTGAAGTGCCCAAAGTCACATGGAACGATATAGGAGGAATCCACGACGTGAAGACGGAACTTCGTGAGCTCGTCCAATTTCCCGTAGAATACACCGAAACGTTCATAAAATACGGTCTCCATCCATCTCCCGGTGCATCATTCTGTGCTCCTACAGGTTACAGGAATACGTCTTTGGCGAAAGCGGTGGCGAACGAGAGCCAAGCGAGTTATATTTCTGTCAAAGGACCAAACTTCTAATCATTTGTTTTGGAGTACCCGAAGCGAATGTCCACGAGGTCTTTGATGAAGCTCAACCTGCAGCTCTTGCTGTAGTGTGCTCTTCTTTAACGAGCTCGACTTAATCGCTGCACATCATGAAAATGCTAATCGCGACGCCTGTGATCGTGTGCTGAACTAATTGCTAGCTGGAATGGACGGAATGGACGTGAAGAAGAATGTGTTTACTATCGGAGCGACAAATCGTCCTGATATCACCGATCCCGCATTTATGCTTCTTGAGACGACTATATCAGCTCATAATGCTGGATATCGAGTTTCGACTTTGTATCTTTTGAGCTGCTTTACGCAAGAGTCCGGTGTCCAAAGATGTGGATATTAATTTCCCCGCACAGAATACAGATAAATTCACTGGTACGGATCTCACTGAAACCTTTCAGCGAGCTGCAAAATTGGCGATTCGAGAAAGTCTTCCAAGAGATATATGGAACGCGATCGTCTCTGGTCGGAGTGGGAGACGATATGAAAGATGTGGAAGAGGATGATACATTCCCAGAAATCACACCTGGACACTTTAGCTCAGAATGCAATACATTGGGCGACTGAACGAGATTGGTGCGGTATTCCACATTTGCGCAAACGCTTCAACAGGCGGGCTCTCATGTTTCTGCGAGGGGAACTTCTTTGGCGATTTTCTCATTTACGAATCGTAATATCTCAAGCACCAGCAAATCCGCAGGTAAAGGTACAGGTACAGGTCCCGCCTTGGAAGACGAAAAAGATATCTAGAGCTGATTATCAAGGAAGTATGTTTACTTTTATGCAATATAGCTATCGTGTCCTCTATCTTTTGTGTACCTTCATCCTTCGCATATGAGACTCACTTTACACTAAAAAAAGCCAATATCAAAGCTCTTCCCGCAGGATTTTAGGCAATTGTTAGGAGACGTTGATGGCTCCAGGTCAGATGGATGGATAGAATTTCAAACAAGCTTCTGCCAATTTCACGATGGAAGCTGGACATGATGCAGAGATTGAAGGCTTTAGCTGTCCGGAAGATACAAATTGTAAGGTTGTGACATCTTGAATCTTAGAGCCATTCGTGTTGGCTGCGTCATGAAACGGATTCTTACATGTGTCTAATTCCCTCAGAACCACACTCAACGAGTACACATCGACTAATTCGGTGTAATGTCGACTCATATTGAATTCAGGAGCGATCCATAGAGCAGTCTCAACACCGGCTGTCATACCACCTTCTACAGATCGATTCCTGGAGATCCCAAAATCGCTCAACGTTGTCCCCTGTTAAGCATCCCCAAGAACATTCCGAGACTTGAGATCACGACGAATGATTTTCGGATGCATTATGTACACTAGCATCGGTGATATCAATGACTATCTGACACTTGAAATTCACCCATGCGAGTGAGGAATAATACCTGACTTCAAAAGACCTGTTTAGTCTCCAAAGTTCATGTACTCAGTGACGACTTGGATGATCAATACAGTCGACCATGCGTTGCCAACAAATTCAGACGATCTTTCGGTGATATGATTTCGCCATCACTTTGACTTCCGATGCAAAGACTAATGCATCGCTCATCTTCCTCTATCCGGAGAGAAGACGCTTCACTGTGACTTCTTCGTTCATGTAGCTTCCAAGCCACACTTCCCCCAAACCTTCACAAGATGGTATCGTTACCAATATAACATCCTTGTAATCTACCCGTACTGCCAGAAAGTCGGAAAGGGCCCATATACTCGATGACGGAGAGTCTCGCCGGAGACGCCTCCACTTCCGTCTTAAAAACCTTTTGTGAAATCGGCGTCCGGGCGATTGTTTCATTTGATCGAATACTTTTCCTTCCGACTTCGCTGACTCCAATACGCATACGAGCATGCGAAGAGAAGGATTCCTACTGCGTCTAGCACGAGACAGTGGACATTAAGAACAGAGGAAAACGTCGCGCATTTCTGCATTCAAATTGTTCCAACCACCAAACTCGCTAACAATGATCGACTTATTATTTTCTTCTTCATCGTTTTCCACGCGTTCGTGCTCGGAAAATGCGCCGATCAGTTTGCTGAGGCGGTTGACTGGGTGCCGAGCTGATAGAAAAAGTATTAGGATGATTCATTCCGACTGAAATTTTGACAAAAGCTGGAGCAGATATAGTTCTATCCATGTAATTTGATCTGGAACCCGAGAATGGAGCTGGACATCTGGGATTTGGTGTAACAAATGCCGACAAGGAGGAAGCCCTTCCACCAAATAACGAATTCCCAAAAGTTGGATCGGAATTCCCAGGTGCCAATTGCCTTGAAGGGTTATCAATAGCCGGTGATGCGTTCGATGCCCAATGTCCAAAGCCAAAGGCCGCATTTTCCGTGGGCGCTGATGATCCGAATGCGGTATATGCTTTTGATGATTGTCCTACCGCTGCATTTGAAAACGCATTTCCACCAAATACACAATTCCCAAAAGCTGGAGCGGAATTCACGGATGCAAATTGCCCAGCAGAGTGTCAAAAAGCCGGTAACGCGTTCGATCTCGAATGCCCAAATCCAAAGGCTGCAATTCTCGTGGGTGCTGATGATCCAAATGCGTTATATGCGCTGGAATACTGTCCAAACGCAGGACTTGAAAACGCATTATTGACCGGTTTCCCAAATCGAAGCGATGTTTTTTCCTTTGCGTTATTTTGAAAACGCGGTAAAGGAACTCCTATTGTTCTCAGCCCTTGACGCATCTCCAGTCAAATGTTTCAGAGAAAATGCGTTGATCGCTGAAGTTCCAAATTTCGTTTTTGGCGCTGTTGTGACATTTTCACTGCTCCAAACGAGAATGACGGAGTATTAGCCAAATTATTTACGTTGGCCGGTGTTTCGCTAGCTCCAGGCGAAGAGAATCCAAATGTTGCCGCGGGCTTTAAGTTGATACTGGTACCCAATATTGGAGTCGCGTTACTTTTAAGCTACCAAACGTTACGCTTCCACTTGCAGAATCAATCGAAAAGGGTGTTGCTGGAATTCCTGATCAAATGTCACTCTACCGCTACCAACGGAATTATTAGAAAAGGGTGTCACAGCAGGAAAGCTCGAGCCGAATATGTATATTGGCTTGCTCGCACTTGATGAGGTTTCTACAGGTCGTTTGCATCGCTTTATGCGCAGTTTAGCTTCTGGTATTGGAGCTGCTCCAAATTGATTGGATGCTGGAGCGCTCGCATCCAAATAGATTGCTTTGTTCGGGATACTTTTCGACTAAATAAGAGCCATGAAACTAGTCTCGCTTTTGTCAGCTGTTTGTGGTGCTGGAGAAGCTTCCACGCCGAATGAAAACAAAGTGTTTGGATTTCCTCCGTTGGCTTCAAATGAAAATGACCTTGTGGAAGTAGTGCTCAATATAGAGGTCGATAGTGGTTGGATTCCAGCACTAAAAGAGCTTGCCATTGATACGGGAATTGACGATGTAGAGCAGGAGAGCACTAGGTGTTTTCGGCGGTATTGTTGTCTCACTGGTTTCCAAGGTATCCATGCGATCAGGACTGGATGTCTTACAAGTTGGATCAGATGGATCTGTATTCTTTAAAGGTACTTTAAATGTACATATCGAGCTTGGTGGAGTTAATAGATTTCTTGATTGGATAGAGGAAGCTTTCGATGGGTTCTCCGTGCCACAAAAAGGACATTTGATGAGTGCATCGGCATTACTGACCACACATACTGGACATTTCTAATGGCATGGAGCCATTCTCATAAATTTCGCCAGCGGATTCGAAGTTCCCGTCGAATTTGTTGTATTCTTTTTCGGTTGTGATGCTTCTGATACCTGCTCGACTTCTTTGGGTATGACTCTTCTTGAAGGCGCTTTGAGTAATTTTGCGCTCTTTACTCTTGGTGGAAAGGAATATGAACGACAGAGGCTGAGGTCCTATAGAAAAGCTCCATTTCTTTTGAACTGGAGCTCTTCTGGTTGTACGTCTCTCGGTTGGGCGGAGGAGTGAACAAAACCTGAAGCTTTGATCGATTTTACTCTGAATCGATTCAGCCGATGATGGAGGAACATTCAGTTGAGAATGTTTCTTGAAACTTCGTTCTTTTTCTCTGCCGTCTCTACTTGGTCGAGAGGGATTTCGGGCTTGGTTGAAGGTGGATTTGGAGCTTTGACTGTGGTTGATGCAGAATGTTGTCTTTGGCATGTAAATTGTGGTTGGCAGAGTCTTAGTGGGTGGGATTTCCTCTGGTTAATGAGATTCTGGCTCTTGAAATGCTTCATATTCGCGTTTCTCCCGGGTTTTGGTTAGTTGATAATTGGCCCATGAAATTGAGGATATAGAAATTGGTTTCTTTCGACCTTCTTCCATTAAACTTTCAAATTTCTTCAAACAATTCATGACTCGTTCAGCAATAGCGGTGAAATAAGCGTTCCGAGAAACAGTATCTACACTTTTATGTTTTAGTAAGCGTAAGCTACGAAGCCTTTCTGATCGATTCTTCGAGACATGCACAGCTAAACCGGGCTGACGATGAGAAATGGCTGAGATAGTCTCGTACATGCTCGGTTTGGGCATAGGCTTTCTGCTGCTTTCAATTTTCTAATCTTGCAGTAGGGCTCTTAAATCTCGAGACAATCGCTCATACTCTACCCAGGTGATGTAATTTTGCTGCTTGACAACCTTCTTAGCTTCATCCACATTTGGCTCATGAGAACGCTTACAGCGTCGATCGAATACAAATCCTTTCTGTGATATGTTTGAGATCGTTGGCGTTACATTCTTGGATGAAATTTTTCCAGATTGTCTTAATGTGCTGAGACAGTTGGAATTCTATCCAACTTGATCGTAAAATTCCTGATTTTGCCTGGTTAAATGAGGTAATCCTTGTTCAGAAGCGCTATCGGGCGATTTGGTGACATCGCTTTAGAAAACGACCGGTTATCATCTTCTACTTCCTCCTTCTCGGAGAAGTCTTCTTCGCCAAGGAGGCTACGCATGAGTGGAACATATCTCAACACTGTATTGAGAGATCCCCAGGTTCACTTTGCACTTTCACTTTCTATCTCCAAAGAATTCTCTTCCTCGCTTTCATTGGTTTCTCTCTCAAAAACGTAATATCAAATACGCTTCCTACGGGAATAAGGAGTTGTATTGTTTTTATCTTGTTGCTCTCGCGCTCTTTCTCGACGACGACGTGTCCATGAGAAACGCTTATAGGATGAAGCGGCTTTCGACATTTTTTCCGTTTTTTAAGCTTTCTAACGCCTGGTTATACTATCACTTCTAGGACAAAACCGAACAATACTAGTCTTCCTGGTAATTTCGTAATTTGAGGTGACACGAGTAAGGATGTCAAGTTGGATGACGTAGAGATAAGTAAGAAAGAAATTCATAATCTGTTTGGGAAGAGTTTGCAGATTCACATTGACCAGGTACAGATGAGTCAGTGCTGGTGAGAAGTGACAACCGACTTACTGATCTGAAAAATCTCGTATAGTCTTGTGCATTCAATTCTGAGGAAGCTATTTGTGATAGGAAAGTGATATGCTTTGTGAATTACTATTGGAGGAGAGCTGTCGGTTGTTTGAAGAAAAAGGAAGTCTCCAGTCGGACATTTTACATGACTTGATTAGTTCCCACTGTGGGATTTCATTCAGTTGCCTGGATGTAGAGCGCAAGAACAGGAATAGCTGAAGGAATGAGACGTACACAGAGACGTTAGAAGGATCGAATCGTAGACTTTGGATTACTGTGATCTATACGTGTTTCATTGTGTCACTTTGCTTTATGTATGCGGTCGATAAGATTCAGCTATCCTGTGCATTGACTTCCAAGTCCAAACACTGATGCATGAGCACACACTTTGTAGATCGGCTAAACAGGTGATGTTATAGGATCATACCAATAATCAGAAGGTGAGCAGCTCAAAATACGCTGCCAAATAGGAAGACAAAATGATTGTTAAGGCAATTTGGCTAACCAATTTTGAGTGATCAATATGTATTGTGTGATTGATGCGCATTGAGCCGCATCACACGCTCAATAGCGCACACACGGGAGAAACGCAGCGCTCCATGGAGCACTGCAAGAATGCTTTTGATTGGTATTTATACTAAATAGTCCGTACACGTATTCTTTAGGGTCTGAACCTAGTGAACCCTTGCCACGTCGGTTCTAGTCAGTCGCATTTGAGTCTGAACCTGAGACTCAGGTGAAAGTGTAGTCAGAATGAGAGCATGTAACAAGGCCAGCAACCTATGATCCAAACTGACAAACCCGGCACTTTGGAGCGTAATAGTCCAAGCTCTCCTCAGTGTAGCTCACGTCTGAGATAATGGCAACTTCCTTGTCGAATAGATAGCTTCAAATCCGCAAATTGGTCATTCATACACAAAATACTCAAAGGCGCTGCAGTGCGTCAAGTCGGCTACTGACGCATCGGTCCCGTATGCGCATAATCGACACTTATCTGATATACACGAGACGTTTCTTTGATAACAAGACACATACGAATCGCATATAGCGCTTGTGCGAAGCTCGTTAATTCCATTGAGCAATCTTCCTCTTCTTGACTGAATGATGCAAATGTATCCGTTGACGAACTAAATAGCGATCAATTTAGATAGTCTTTGGATGTGTTGGTGAGATATACCTGGCAGAGCGACAAGTTTCTAGACAAAAACTTTGGCTCTGTCGCAAAAAGCAACCCAGCAATGGCATCTCCTTCCGAACATGAGGCAGTGCAAGCGTCTCCATCATACTGGAACGAGTACCCGAATTCTCCACAGAGATCCAAATGCGCGGACTATTTGGTTTCCTTCATCTTACAATATCTGCAGTTCACATCCACACACCCAAGGCCTCCACTGATGGACTTTGCATCGTGGGTTACATTTTTCCCAGCTCGAAATAGCTCGAGGACACCGCTACAGTGCATCATGACTCTGCTGATGAGGTTGAAAAACCTTGTGGCAAGATATTGGACCATCCGATTTTGTCAGGTTCACGCAAGTGAGCCGGCAGTATTCGAGAACTTAAAGTACGTGCACTTATTGATGATACATCCCCAGCCTCCGTTTTTGCAGGAAGAATCAAGGACGACTGAGAAGCCGACCTTTATATATGCCCATTCGAAGCGTTCAATCTCATGAAGGAAGCTCTTGTTTGAAAGCCACAGCGAGAAGTAAGGCCTGAGCAATGAGTGCCAAGCCTTGTCGATTTCGTGAGGGCTTTTCTGAGACAGTAAGAAGTCAAATGAATCTTCGTTTGCACATTTAAAGCATCGACCTACCTTAACCATGAATGGTCTTGTGTGATCGTTGGATACGTCTTGTGGGCTTGAAACAATGACTAATCGATGCCACTATGACCTTCTGTAACTAGTGCCACATGCTGCATGACATTGAAACGACAGCGACTTCCTTTCCTCTAAATGCCACTGAATCACGCGAAATCCGTTCAAAGACAATCTGAAACGTGGCAACGTTTCATCATTCGAAGCTTCATTGCAATACGATCTGAATTCCGACTACAAAGTTTTTGAAACGCCACGACAACGATCGTCCCATCATGAAGATTCAATTGCACAAAACAAAATCAAGAACTTTCGCGCAACTTTTCACCACTTTATCACCAACTTTATCACCAACTTTGTGGCATTTTGAGAAACGATACACCCCGAATTCATTGTATGTGCGTTGTCAAGAGGTAATTGTGATGTGTCAGACACATGTGAAGGACCGAAATGTTAAATTGTATCGATTTCAGCTGCCCGGGATAGAATTGCACTGCGAGAAATGATCTTTTGAACGTTGACTATCGCCAATACTTCATAGTAAACAACACGGAAAATAAAGACAAATACTGCAAAACACTGGTTAGTCCGGACGAAATGTCAATACGGACACTAGAATTGACCAATCAAAATCTTCCATGCTGATATTTTCAAAAACATGTGTTGGTACGGACAGTACGGTACCAGTAGATGGACACACGAAACCCCATCCAACCCAACGTTCGTCGGCACTCGGGTGTTGGCTCGATCATGGTGCGGGCGGGCTTCTCTGGCGTCACCAAGACAGAGTTGAAGTTTTTGACGAGCAGGGTGAACTCCGGGAAGTACATCTCTACGCTTCAATCGCATTTGCAGCCAATGTTCAGCCCAGAGACGCATGTTTCCAGCAGGACAATGCGCAATACCAGTCGCAACGTAACGATAATGCCGTGGCCAGCGTACTCCTCCAGCCTATGTTCAATCTTGAACGTATGGGTTATCATCACACAGCACGTGTACGCCGGTGGGAAGCAGTACTACAATCTTCACGATCTTCAGGTAGCTGTCCAAGCCACATGGGATGCAGCCACGTCGCAACAGCTGGATACACTTGTTCAATCAATGCGCTATCGTGGTGGCAAGGTCTTGCAGCTACAGGGAGAATGTATTTCGTATTAATACGCTTTTGAAGCTTCCTTTTTTGTTTAATATTATTCTTTCATCGCATCGGAATTTATGTTCACAATTTGTGTCGCACCCCCCAAAGGAATATTTTTATTTTGCGATGGCTCTAGAGCGATTTCTTCCTATTGGCTACAATTCTGTCTTCATCACGTCAAAAAAGATGAAAAATTGATTCCGGTAGGCGAAAACAAGACCTTGTTCACGGACCATTGTCGTGCACTGTAGAGCGAGTTTTTACTTCGTTTCTTCAGTAACGTATTAACCTCGTGATTGGCTGCAATAATGTCTTTATCACGTCAAAAAAGATGAAAAACTGATTCCGGTAGGCGAAAAAAGACCTTGTTCAGGGACCATTGTTGTGGACTGTTGATGTCGAATTAACGATTCTGAAGGAGTACAGAATTTGGACGATGTATCAATAAGTGAGGAAGGAGTGTACTGTAGATGGTACTGTACAGTATGTGCTGAAACGACATAACACCGTACAATATTCTTGTGATGCTTGAGTTGCAACAATTGACCACCCATCATTTGCATATGAACAAATGAGGCATGAAACTTCTCTTCAAACTGTTAAAAAATCGGGTTCATGTCGGTAATCATCCCTTGAATACCTCTAGAGGACTCGAAAAATTGAGCAAGCTGACAATTCCTTACAACGACGTAGATCACAAAGCATATATCGACAATAACGTGACAAGGAACGGCTCATCTACTTTGCCCCACTTATTTGAATGGATGGAACCTTTGTGAAGAAATGAAGGCATCTTTTAACGGCAGTAATCCTCTGGGATATTCAAACAAATGAAGCAGGTTCATCCTCATCAGACATTGCATAACGCGCTTAGTCAGCCTTTCCATTCACAACACACAGCTATCTTTACTTGCATCAAGATAAAATATCACGAGTACAGTCGTAAGTGTTTTGACAAAGGCGGCGCAAAACGTATTTCCTAGGCGCCAAAGGAAGCCATTTACATGGTATTAATGCATTTGTAGCATGTAGCTTTCATTGACCTTTACTATTCTTTTTTCTCATATTTTCGTACCAGACATCGCATTATCTACTGATAATTTGGTCAAACGACAAATGACAGAGTTTCCAATCGACATATCTTGTCCTGTAATCTTTGACATTTCCATACTTTATTCAACGGATACTGGACAGTCGTTGGCTTATATAGTAAGTACCGGTATACAGAATCCTTGCATACGAATCAATAAATTAGTACTAGTTGAGCACGCCTTTATCGAGGAAACTACAGTAGACCTGTGAATGAAATGATATCGTTCTCCAATGCAATTCGCGTTAGCCAACACGGAAGACGATTACTAAGATCGAAACACAGATGCTTCATAATTAGTTGCGCTCATGTATATATCCATCGGGATAACCAAATCCGCTCTTCATCGGCATCCTCCCGAATGCAAATATGTGAAACGACAAATTTGACCCAGAACCTCGAATTACACATCGCAAACCGCGATCTCGTAAAAGCCCTGCGATACTTTGAACGACTCCCGAATCGCCCAGATTCCTTGATATGTCAGAAGCTAGTAATCCTTTTATCAAAAAGTAAAACTGGCTCGCATGTCCAACGCGCCTTGAAGATTTTACGCAATTCGTTTCGAAATACTGAATTTAAAGCAGATGATTACACAAGACTGGCCTTTATCTATATAGTCGATGGGTGTCTACGTCACAATATGCTGAAGGAAGCGTTGGAACTTTACGATGAAGCATCAAAGTACGGAATCTTGTTGGATCTACAGGCATATAGTGGGATTCTGGAGGCATTAGTACAATCCAATATGATAGAGGAAGCTGTGGATATCATTCGGGAAATATCCGCAGGTTTGCAACCAGATGGCGGAATTAATCTATATCTCTAATACCACGTCTCACTTTTTACTCAGAAAAAGAAGTAATTCCGACAGAACGATTGTATCAACCCGTTTTGGTCGCACTGGTAAAGCGATGCGATTATTTAGTAGCGATTGATTTATTAGAGAATGCCCGTCTCCAAAATGTGGATTTGTCTTTTGATGTACGGAAGTTTTTGCTACCATCGTACGAACTTGCAACTGATGTACATGATTCGTACATACTCTTTTGCAGATGTATCAGCAGCTCTTGGACGTGGCGGAAGATCAAGAAGAAGTTAGTGATGCATACGATTCCTTCATGAACCACATAGAGGAGGCATTGAGTGAAGATGATACGGTACCGCTATTCTCTGAAAGTGTACTTCCCTTCCGGGAGCTTGATATTGCCTGACTAGATTTTGGATGCTTTGATTGATGATGATGGCGACACCGACGACGGTAATGACGACGAAGACGAATTTGATTAAGATTTCCGAGAGTTTTATAGAGTGTGTAGGAATCTTGTAATCAAGAGTGTCCATAGGAATAGCAATTCATGGCAGGGAAATGGTAATACAGCCTGCAGCATGATTGATAAGGTCGTTCATTACTTCTGGCTGGCAGTCAATTGAGCCCATGCTATTAAAAATCCTTCATTACGATCTGCAATGGCTCAGGATGGAAACTCATTTAACCCATTTATGATGCAAGCATACGCAATATTGAAATACCATTCGAATCGAATTCCATCTTGTGCAATTGAGTTGGAAGCTTCAGGTCCAATCACTACACACCTGCAATGAACGCCCCTTTGTCCGATACTTTGTGAAACGCCATCTTCAAGCAGCTTTATCAGGCACGATAGGAGTGCCGAATATTTACATACAGCATAAGGTCTACCCTAGCTTGTTGATATTTGCTTCCTTTGATGTTGGTAAAACATGGTCTTTCCTATGAAGCAATTGGCTCGTTGGAACTATCACTGGGAGAAGCTTTCTCCATCTTTGAAGTTGGACTACAATTAAGATCCCCTTGCTGGTTCTATTGTGAGTGGTAGAATATATTGCATAGTATCAAGAATAAAGATAACATATGCTGTTATCGTGACGCCTTGGGAAGGTTCACTTAATGAACGTGGTGAATACACATCGCTTCGTGTTCCTCGCTGATCAATAATATGTGGTGCTTGGTTTGTATCAACAATGCGGGTTGTCTGTATCAACTTGGATAAAATACTGCACGACGTGCAATGTTTTGGTCGATAATTTGCCGAAAGGCTTCGATTGTATTCAATAGCATTTGCAAACATGACCAAAGATTCTAGATTTGAGAACACCAAGTTTACCTGTTTGGCTCACTCGTTTCAGCCGTACGTGTATTGACGATACTGCTCTCGAAGTGATATTATATGACTGTGAATAATATCTACTTTAGACTTTTTTTTATGGAAAGCGCATCAGCATCGGCTACTCCTCTATATCCGACATAATTAGATGACAGTTCTGACAGTTCTGGTGCTCGAGACGTTTCCTATTTTTCAATAATTGATATGTCAGTGTCTGTTTTCACTCCTTTCAATATTTTTCAAATAGGTTAGATATTTACTTGAAACATAGATTGTCGTCATCCCTTTTTACGCCTTGCTTCGGATGTGGGTGAGTGTGCCCATCTTCACCAGCTATTTTAGCCGATAGATATATCAAGTGTGATTCATGAGGACAGAAGGGTGAGTCATCAAAAATAATTTCTGATTAGTGCCGTTATGCCAGGTCGACAGGACATAACGTTGTAGCTATTGCCAAGGCTACGAAAATGTTAGGTGCAGGAGGCATAAATGCGAAATCGAGTTAGGCATGTTTGTCATCGAATCCCGAGAGCTGGTATCCAGCTCTGGCAGTTCACTGCAACGAAGCAGCAATTGCCTTGGCGTCGTGAAATGGAGATGATATTCTCAAATGAGACGCACATTAGACATGTAAAAATTAGATGAGTCAAATCCGTCGCGAGATCCCCTTCAGCGTAATCCATAGGTTTCCACCTTATATTTTCGCGGGTGTATCTTCTCATAGGCGCTGTAAGTATTGTCATACGATTATTGAGTAAAAAGTCGCCGTATTCTGAACTTGGATTGAACTTCTGTTCCTCTCGCACCGCTGAGCTATTTGGTGGGGATTGTCGATAACAGTCTTTATGTGGCTTCAGTGATAGTCGATTTGGCTTAATGCCAATCTGCCCTTAGGAATGATTAATGGAGCAGCTCGCTCTAGTAAACGTTTGTATGGATATCATCGCCCGCCAATTCTTTCATTCAGGACCATTGTATGGAAATCTGATGTAAGAACGTTTTCGACATATTTCTCGTATCTCAACCATCAATTTTACTCCACGATTGGGTAAGGAATTTCATCATTTCTGAAAACTGAAACATCTTTGCAGTCCTTCATTGTGACTTGAATAGTATGAAGAAGCTTGTTGAGCTGGATAATAATTGCATAGTTTTGAGATGATAGGAACACACGGTTCCTCAAATTGTGTAAGGGGTATGATCGCTTTCGACTATGACAATTGATGGTCCAGCAACTTGATTGTATGGTGTGGTGAAAACACATTTTTCACAGACCTAGCATTAATCATCGTGAGATGTCTGTATGGAATGTTTAGTTTGCTGCATATTCGTTGACATCACATACAAAATAGATTAGTGCGCTTTTCGCATTTTGATCTCTTTATCTTTTATTGTGTGATAAATGTTTTCCGTGATACAAATTTCGCAATTTTGCACCCTGGAAACGCCTCACTGCTTCGCTTTCGAGGTCAGTTGACACGAAGAATGTAATTTATCATTGTTGAGCACCTCATGCACTGAAATATGCGCCTCTTCAACCTCCACTTCGTTTGCAGCATTGGCGTTTATTTAAGGGTTCGGAAAAAGCGATTTAGTATTCTATCATTCCGATCCGCTGTCAGACATCCGCAGATGGTGTGGTAAGTCCCCTCAAGAGGAATTCGATCTCCATGCCGATAAACAGTAATCTCGTGACGGAGAGTCATGTCCTTTGGTTAATCCATGGACGCAGTTTATTTCTTATCCAATCTGTTGCTCATGACCCCAGCTAGAGACGCCCGAATGTCAGTTTTCAGATCCATTCAGGATTCAAACAAAGTATCGGATATATGAAAAGCATGACTTGAGATTACAAATCAGAACATGGAGCGAATATCACCCGATACGAAGTGGCTACTTCCAAGTGACTCAATAGTTCATCCGACTGCAAATTAGCTCTGCGCTCGAACAGAAAGACACTTATGCATAGAATTTCACCAATGTTGATTGCAATCATCATTTGTGCTACTTTGGCATGGAATACTGATATGTGCATTTTCAAGCTGTAAGGAAAGAAAGACACGATGAGATTAATGAGAAAGTCGAGACCTTGGTAGTAATTTAACAACTGTGTGTCATCGCCATCTTGGTCGAGCATAAATAATCAACAGCCTCTAACACGTTGATAGATTACGCAATGTGGCAACAGTCATTACGGTAAGACCATCCAGAGCTCTTTTTGATCAACGACTAATCTGAAATGACTGGGAAGCAATATCGTCATTTCATACATGAAGCATGGCGCATGATGCACTGAGATGAACTCGATCGAAGAAATGAACTTGTATACGGGATGGTCGGATTATATTGCTAGTGATCAAGATGAGTGTTACTTGCAAATAGTTCTATCCGCCTGTGTCTCTTCTCAAAAGCACGTCTATCCTTATGCGCCCATTTGCTTTGCACGTTGAGCGGCGTAGTATGCTTTCATTTCTTCACGTTTTTGTAAAGCCCGACGGTGCGTACCAAGCTTCGTTAAATAAAGGCATAAGTTACCACCATACGCAAAAGTTGCATGGATCACGTACTCGCTTCTTGGAGAATTTGTATATGCGTTTTTCAGCAGAGGATCCACCGGACTTGATCATGTCCAAGATACGCTTTTCATAAGGCATCAATCCAACCACTTCACGCACGATTTGACGCACTAGCTTGGTTTTTTTTCCACATCGCTGTATCCATTAATTAGGGATAACATTAGTATTGGGACAGCAGAATATACTAAAGACAACGCACTCCTTTTTTGGAAGCAGGCCGAGCTGGTATTTGTCTCTTTGTGACTGGGTAGCCCTTGTGCTTACCGACTGCGATTCCCGTAGACGTCATATTCGTGGTGCTCTTGGACAATTAAATGAGTGGTTTGATTCGCTAATATCAGATGCCACGAGCACCAATCATTTTTTGATGGGTTTTTGCGTCTGTGCTCCAATTTGTCTCAACATCAGACGACACTACTCACACATACATTGCTTCTGATTATTATGTATATCATCAAACTCTCAACAAAGTAATTGTCCGGAATTCGATCAGTGAGAAAGGGAGAAAGTGATCGAGTAAATGGGCTCAAGCTCACAATTGCATATAGGGCGATATGCCCAATAATATTCAATGAGCTTGAATAAAAATCGATGAAATAGTCACAGATTAAGGGATTGCGAATCTTCCACGTAAACTCATTTGAACCAACGTTCCTCTACTTTCGACGAGCGTCCAAAAATGGCATTTCTGTATTCAGCAACAACTGTGTCAAATGAGCGCTCCTTCTCAGTGCTGACAATTTGTTTCCTTGCTTTGCGAGAGGATGATGCCGATTTGGGTTCAATACGTCGCTGCTTTTTTGATTTCTTTTGGTCTTCAGTCTCTCGCCTCCACTTTGACTTTTGGACGACAGCTTTTTCAATTGTTTGACTTTGATTTATCGTCTCGTCGATCTGATCTTTCGATTCCGCTTCCCGTCTGCGTTTTCTTTGTCTGGCGCCACGATTGCATCGTTTGATCTCACATTTGTCAGATTCTGTTTGTTGTACCGCCTCCTGGTTTTGCATTAGTAATTTGTCTGTTGTCATTCTCTTCTGTTGGTCCTTTTGCTTCTTCTCACGTAACTTGAGCTTTGTGTGGTTTTCTATTGCAAATTCGATAATGAGACGCGATTTCTCGTGTTCTGCGATGGAATTTGACCGATTGCCTGCAGCGAACGAAGAGTACTTCGGATTATTGTTCAGTTCCCGCAACGCACACAACGCATGGACATGATGGGCAAATTCTACAAACCCGTATCCCCGAGAGCGAGCGATTTTTCCAGGACGAGCAGAATCTTGGTCTCGGATCACTTTGGCCATCCGCACTTTGACAGGAATCTTTGATTTCTCCTGTAAAGGAAGCTGTAGTTCTGATTTGATTTCTTTTTTCTGAACCAGATTTCCTTCCATTCCACATATGGCAGCATCTCGCACGAGTTTCTTCAGAATCGTATCATCGACATGCGATGCAAGGTTCCGGAAAGAAAGTCGGACTGGGGATATAAAGTACATTGGATTCTTAAGCTTTTCCTTTTTCTCTTTCAAGGCTCGCCGGCGTTTTTCAATGTCGAGTTTTGGAAGCATTAACTGATCGGCAGAAATTTTATTGACATTGATGGTTCCTTCATAGGCCAGGTACAGGTTACGTTTGTCTTTTCCAGATTTCGTGTTGGTAGGTGTAATGCTGGCCAATTCAACCGCTTGCTCTTTCCGAACGGCTCTTGCTAAACTCAGTACGCGCCCGTCAAGTATCAGTGCTGATCCATCGGCCAAGGCACTAGCTGTATAAACATCTGTCATCCCACGCTCGTTCTTTGTAGTTGCCACACTTCGACTAGCGAGGTCTTGCTGAGTGTTCTCAAGAAGGCTTTGTATAGCTTGTGCTCGATCCAAGAGATAATTTACCGGCTTGATGTCTTTGAATCGTACAAATGCCACTCCCTTGGACAGTTTAGAGTTCGGGTCATACACGATTCGCGTGTATTCCACACCACCAAATGTCTGGAAAAAGGTCTTCAGTCCTTCGTCTGTTGTTTGGAATGATACGTTACGAAGAAACAAAGTTCGCTCAAGTTGCTCATTTGTGTCTAGATGTCCCGTTCGAGATTTCTGGGTATTATCCGTCGTGACTTCACCAATGTCCTTGATAGCAGTATCATCTCCATTGTCACACTCTTCACTTGCGCCATCCGACTCGACTGCTTCCTCATCATTGTCAACTGAAATGTCAGTCATATCTTCATCTTGAGGCTCCGTTTCTCCATTATCATCGATGTTTGCTTCTGGTATCGACTCTGCGTCAGTGTCAGCTTCAGCATTGTCCAAATCATCATTCATGCTTGTTTTCACACTCTCTTCATTCTGTTTTAAATAATCTGTCTTGGGTACAGCAAAATCCACCACAATTTCACGCCCTTTGAGTTTATTCCCATTTATCGCCTTCACCGCTGATGCTGCAGCCTCAATTTCATTAAATTGAACAAAACCAAAGCCTCGACTCCTTCCCAAGATCGATACGCTTCCCTCCTTATCATCGTTATCGCTCACAGCAATAGTATCGACCGGCAGACGCACCACATGTGCCTCGGATACCGCTCCGAATGGACTAAATACGCGATGCAAGTCTTCATCGGTGGCTTGGAAGGAGAGATTTCGTACAATCAGTCGAAGTCCGTCTTTTTTCACTTTCAGTGCATCGAGAAAGGATCGAAGTGGTCTCACAGTGAGTTTGTCACCCTTTAAAATGTGCTGATCCAATTTCATGACAGCGACCGGCACTTCTTTTGTCATTTTGAACGCGACTGTTGCATACTTTTTGTTTTCTTTCCTTCGTAGCAAGTATTCTTTCATCTCTAGTTTGTCGACATGCTTGCTGACTTTTTTGATCCGTTTCCACAAAATTTTGTCTGTGATCTTATCGCTAAAGCCGTAAATAGCAATCGATCTGTCTTCGAGCGAGGCTTTCAATTCTTTGCTTTCTTCCAGTTGTCTCGAAAACTGGCGATGTTGTCGACGACGTGCATTGCGTTCGCTTTGTTTTCCATTAGTGGACACACTTTCCACATCTTTGGAGTTTGGAGTTGGTTTACCGGCCACATCTTTGGAGTCTGAAGTTAGTTTATCGGCCACATCATTTTCATCGGATTTTTCTTCCACGTTTGGAGCAATGGCGGTACCGTCTTTGGATTTACATCGATCTATGAATGTGGTGTATACTTGTCAGCATCATTTTGGAGGAGATGAACCAAACACAGCAAGTGATTCACGCACCAATGCACAGCTTTCGGCCTTGAAATTCGGACTTATTCATTTTCTCAATAGCAAGTACCGCATCGCTTTCTAAAGCACTGGAGAAGAAGGTAAAATGGCAATATTACTGCATGCTTTTTCGTTCTTACAATCGAACAAATGCGAATCCTCGAGTGAGTGTGTCGTCCTTGGATTTTCCTTTGTTTTTGATCAAATCAACCTTTTTCACAGGACCTACTTGGCTGAACAGGTCTTCAACCTCCTTTGACGTGATCTGGAATGGTAAATTGCGCACAAATATCGTCGTTTTCGAACTAGAATCGACCATTTTCGATGCTAGAAACAACTGATCCCGTCAAATGATTGGTTTTGTCCTGCTTACTTTCAATTGGTAGAAATGAAAAGTTTTCAGACATTTATTCAGTGTCATCATTTAATTCTATCTGACGTTGGGTCTTTTCAAGCTCTTCTTCCACTTCCCTTGCGCTACCTGCATCTAATTCAATCGTGTTCTCAGTATCATCTCTAGGAGAAGCGTTTTCTCCATCTATCACGGAACTTGTGAACTCGTTCAAATGTCTTCTTTTCCGACTACAAGTAAAGTCCGGCTCAGGTTCATCCTGCCCGAAACATGCCCGAATACGGTCGCGATTTAAGTGGAAATCGCGCGACTGCCTCAATCGACACCATACAGAAAAGTCTACGCCTTTGCACAATCGTGAAAGTCGGATTAGTGCCGTGTCAAATTGCTCCAATGCGAAAATGACTTCAGGAATCAGTCGTGCTTGCAATGGCACTGCCCTGCGTGGTTTCAGCACTTGAACAGACCTCTTCTTCCCTTTTTTTGTATCGGAAACGTCTCTATTCTCTTTCGCTTCTTCGTATATGCATGCAATGAACTCAAGCAGCGCCGGTGAGAACTGAGCTCCGGTGACACAAAACAATTGCTGGATGATGGGAGGCAATGCTGATACTTTTGATCGAACACGGAGCTGAATAAATGTGGTAAGTAGCTTCAATACTCGTCGACATAGTCGGAGAGTCTTGAAGGATATTGCAGCTGTATTGAAGTCCACCAAGACAAAAGGTACAAGGATGGTGACAATATGAAACATGCGGTGAGGGAGATAGCTTCGTGAGGATGCGAGGGCCATAGGTATGTCGTTGATAGGATGAGTGGCCAGCATCTCTTCAATCTGTTCCATGCACTCTCTATCCAGCTCTTTCCACGAAGTACTCCATTCCCGCCGCATTTGTTGTTGTTGCTCTTTCAAATGACCTTCCAACACATCGATCTCTTGTTGCACGAAGCTCTGAATTGCAGTCACAAGCGCAAGAATATTGCCGGAAGATTGATGCTCCAATTGGAATGGCATTAGTCGACAGGTATTTTCTTCACCATCAGCTCCGATAGCGTTGAGAACATGCGTGGTATCGTCGGTCTTGCATGCCAATAGTAAGCCCATAGCCAAACGCTTTGCAAATTTTAGCCCTCGCAAAGAGTAAGAAGCGGTGGGTTTGTCTTCAGTGCATAGTAGCTCACGTCGGAAGATGGTCTCTGCGACCTGTTTAAAGCGTTCTGGAGAAAGCAAAGGCTCTTTACAAGAAAGTAAACATTCAAGCCATTCCGAAATGTGCAACCTCGACGCTTCTAAGGTAGCATGATTCTCTGCAGTCGGTGTTTCTGCTGCCAATTGTTCCAGCTCCTGAATGAGTTGGAGGCCGTTTGAATTGATATCGACATTTTGACGCATCGAAGCCTTGAAAAGTTCTGTCAGCGAGCGGATGCATTCAGTCACACTGAATACCGGATTCACTGCGCTATTGGGTGCAGATGCCATCACTTCTGATGATGCGAAAGCCTCCTGCACCTGCAATCGAGTGATGTCAACAGATAATTCACTTTGCTTCCAATACGCAAGTATCTTTTTAAACGCTCGAAAAGCGACTTCCTCCACACTCTCCTTTTTCAAACATGCAGTCCGAGAACGTATTAATATTTGTGATTGTCGACAAAGTGCAACACTCAGCCACAGAAGATCTTTCGAAATCTGCAAAATGGATGCTTTTCTGACTCGTTTCGATTCTGTCTCTAATCGCTTGTCTATATGTTCTTTCCAGTCTGGGACGTCATTCATGTCATCCAACAAGACTTGCTCGAGCTTTTCGAGGAAGAACAGTACTACTTGCGTATGTTCTGTGCTCGCTATCCATCTTTCATCTTTATCCCACGCAATATGGACGTTCCGAAAGAAGCTTTGTAATGCTTTTAAAGTGATCCAGCATTTTGGTGGAATTTCCTCCTCTTTCATTGGAATTTCAGTAACTTCCAGGTTTTCGCTTTTGTCCTTTTTCGATGCTTTGCTTTTAAAAGGGATGTTGGACTTGGATGCTGCCCAGCGATGTAGCGACATCCAATGCAAAATGGCCGGCCAGATACTTTCATCACTAGCGTCCATCATCTCGGAGAAATTGACTCTCTTTTCTAGCAGGGCATTCATGCAAAACATGAGAACACTCTTGAGATTCTGTACGATACAGCGACTGGACTTGGAGGTTGCAAATGGGATGGAATCATTCAAGTCAAAATGCTGCAGCTCACATCGTTTCATTCGATCCATCACAGAGCTCACCATACTCTCTATCTCTTGATGCAAAGCGATCAATTCCGAATCTGCAGATTGTGATGCCACAGTACTATCGGATATGAATGTGTCATAGAGAATCTTATTACAGCTCCAGATCGCCCAGAACAAATGCGCCACAGGCTCTGCATAAACGTTCCCTGCAGCCTCTGGAACACACGCTTCAAGCTGAATTGGTGGCAGCAAAGCCTCATCGGAGACATAGTAGGAAGCTGTAAAATGCTCGACCAGTAATTTCAGAATTGGCTCGCGAAGAACGGAGCAGCCGGTGAATAATATCACAAAATTTTCGTATAACGCTTTTCGAACGATTGTCTGAAGTTCTAGTGCGCGTTTAAAATAGCTACAAAATTGCCGGAAGAGCTCTTCAGCGATGCTCGAGGTCTCTGGTAATGCATTTTCATATTGATTGCTGGCAACGGTTTGTGAAAGGCTGGTCGATGCCTTGGTGGTGTGCTGCGAGTACAATTGAGATAGCGTCGATACATCATGGCGTATGGTTTGGATAGCTCGATCCAGAAGAGTGCAGAATCCGTTCATCGCAATCACTCGAAAACGTTCTTCTTTGCGATACAATATTTTGCGTAACTTGAGGATCAAGTGCGCCTCTACTCGTGGCTCTTGACGAGCAAGAGCACATAACGCTCGGAGATATAAAACAGCAACATCGAGTGGGAGCATTGGGATTATGTCGAGCCAACGATGCGACTCGGCCACGGTTAGAACCATACTTTGACGATCAATAAGTAAAGCAAACGCATACACGATCCACACCAGCAAAATCTGCGATTTTTTTTTCTTGGAAATGGTATCGGAACGGTGTTTTGCTGTCACGTGTCCAGAGTAGACGATAAGATTGGTGAAGACAGTATCGAGAATCCGAGAACGAGAAGACACTTGATAATGAAAGCAGCTGAGGATGATGCGAATACCAAAAGGTGCCAAATGTATGGCTCCATTCAATTGCAAGGAAGAGGTCAGATTGCGAAGGATATCCCAAGCTACTTGTGTTTCCATAAGGAAAAAGCCTAGACTTACAAAAATGCTGTTAATGATGTCCCATTTCTCCAAGTTAGCAAACGCGATTAGATCCAAGATCATGGCTCGAAATGAGGTCTTGAATTGAGTCGAAGTAATTTTACTTTTAATTGCATGGTCTGCTATCAATCGGAAGGCTCTTTCTGTGGATAAAGTTTGCTGACTAATCAGGAAGAGACATAATGTTTCGAGCCAATATGTCACTGTTGAATGTTCCCAGCTGTGTTCGATTTCGTGGTATAAAACGTCCACAAGCGCGTGATTCACTTGCTGCTTCATCACAGACTCGACGTTGTTGAATATCATCGATACATGCATTCGTACAAGATTCCACTCTCTCGTGCTGGGTTCAGATTGGTGGTGTAAAGATGATTTTCCTGTGGGCGGTGAAACAATTGACGCGTGCTTCAAGAGGCTCCAAAAAAGACGAACCAATGCAACTCGGCATGGTATTACTCGAAGAGATTGACATAGAAGCAAAATATGATGCAAAAGAGAAGAGATGCGTTCGATTCGGATGACAACCTCATCGTTTTCAATGTGTCGCGAGCACTCTTGTACAATTTTGTATGTGAGGCTCCATTCTTGTTGATGGCTTAATATCCAATTTGTACGGAATCCTCTGAGCACGTGGTAGACGACACCTTCCGGCCACTTGATTGTTGGATGAAAGAAATACGTGAAGAGAATATCGAAATATGTACTTGCTGAGCAAGTTAAGTCTGAATCTTGATCCTTTTTAGACTCGGACGAAAGTGCTTGGACATTGTCAAGAATATCGGTCACGCGACACATTTGGCAGCGAAGTGAGATATCCATCACGATTGTGGCGGTTGTATCACAGATCATTTGGTGTAAAAGGCTGAAGAAGATGTCCATAAGGCTGGATACATTGTCAGAGGTCCACGCCAAGTCTGTAGTCGTTAAAACCGGAGAAAATTCAATGCCGAAAAGAATGAGTCCGATACAATTTGATATGGAATCAAACGGTACGTTACAGATCTCTATCATTGCATGCAGAAAGACAAATTCTTCGAGATCGGGTGGTAGCACATCACGATGCAACATAAGGAGAAAGTGCTCGACTAAAAGAGTATGCAACCGCTTTCGGGTGGTGTTTTGACGATTCTCGCGTTTTGTGATATACAGAAGTGACTGTACAATAGTAATGTAGTCGAAAGGGAATGCATTTGCAGTTGACGACGTGTTTGAGGTCCAAATAGTGCCCAAATGATCAAAGAATGATGTAATGCCATAGCTATCGATTTCATCAATAGCTTTTGCTGAGAGATTTAACTCTGTTTCGTCTGAATTATCTTTTGCTGCAGTTATGGAGTCACTGGTCGTGTTGCATAGATGACTTGTTAGTTCAGTCAAACTGCGGAATTGCGTTGCCCATTGCATTCGCAATATTCTTGGCGGGAAAAGAAAGGTCTGTTTAAGTACGCTCCAAACATCTGCGGACTTGGATGTAATGTCGTTTAATCATAACAAGGTGACAGTAGTATGTATGATGAAAAAGGAGTACAGTAATAGCTTCAAATAGCATGCTTTAGAATAACTACATAGCGCAAGAAATCCCACAAGTCGCACCTCACATCTATATTGTATGTTTGTTTGCATCTTTAGCTTTACTGTCGACACTTCTCATTTACTTTCGGTCTAGTACATGTACCGATTTCGATTGATTTGATCAAAGTATATTTATAGTGCTCATGTACAGGCGCGTTGCGCAAACTATTCAAACAATTGCATACGTGTCAATAGTTAGTGTGACACGTTGATTCACATTTCGTTGTCTTACCTTTGAACAAATACGGTCTTATGGATTCGTTCATCAGATCTGTAGCAATGCCAAATTCACATAATCCGCCTCATAGCATTCAATGACCTTCCACATACCGTGCGGGTCAATTTATCCTGATTTGGCCATAGTATAGCAAATACGTCGTTAATGTAAAGCTGATAGCAAAGGAAATCGGTGCGGACGATCATAGATTGCTTGAGTATCTTGTGCACTATAAGTTAAGGACAAACACAACATGGAGTAGATTCGACTGAATGTTGCATGTACAGTAGCTCGCGGAACACATTTATACAGAATTCTATACTGTACTACACACTTAATATACGTCTACTATACATTGTTATGCATTAATCCACCAAAATTCAGTAAAGAATTATTCGAATTCCTTGGAAGCAAACATTCATTCTCTGATGTGTTCTTCCTTGGTCAAATAACGTCATTTTGACTGCGCGTACGCTTTTCAGCCAATCCGTCTATATTGTTTTATATTCTAGATACACCAATCAGGCAATGTTCAAAACTCAATACATTAATTTGATTCGTCTAAATAAAAGGAATCCGTGATGGTTGAACTTTCTCATCTCTTCGACTCGGAAAGCGGATAAGCAATACAATTCCTTCCATTCACAAATTTACAAGGGAAGGAAGAAGCATAGTTTTAGAAGACGCACGCACACGGAACATCGCATAAGCCACAATTCTCGACTTGCTTTGATGAACGCTGACATACGCCTGCTTTTGTAGGTAAAATAGAGTTGGACAAATGATTGACAAGGGAACGAATATTGATGATGGGTTTTTCAATACGCGTTCATGTCGAAATGAAAGCTATGGGTAGCGATTTCACAAATATCAATCGTATGCAAGACGCACATTACTTGGATACGTGGAATATTATAATGTCAGCTGTGGTATTTGTACAAGACAATTGGAATATCATTCTCCTATCAAAACAAGAAAATTTCACACAAAAAAAGCAGATACTGAAGCTTTCAAGCGTTGTCAGGCATGTACATGACTCTATCGCGGTGACATCTCTCTCATGCCACGTCACATGGAACTCAGCTACTCGATTTGCTCCCATCAATTCTGTTACATGAAATACTCATGCATCTTCCTCTCATCTGTAGGTGTTCAAATCGTGGCCATCAGACATCGCATTCGTTCGCCATCGTCATGGAAGAATATTATACCGAGGTACGTCGATGATGCATTTGTATTGATCTTTTTTTCTAATTAACGCCGTAGCTTTATAATTAGCAAGGTATAATATTATAATATTATGCAAATTGGGTAGAAGAAGTACCATTTTCTCGTTTTATTGTTCGCGTGCAACGTCATATTCCTTTGTTTCTTGCACCGTTTTTGATCAATTAAAAAGCCTTCCATCGCTGAGTTGCTTCACACTAACGGAACAATACATCAATTCCCTGGATAGAGGAAAGTTGAAGTTGCTATCTAGACAGTTCTTCGGGATCGAAAGCGGGAGAAGAATCTGGACGAAAAACGGAGTAAAAGCAACACTGCGTGATAGCACAATGGCTCTTTCAGATATCTACTATTTGATTCGCAGACGCCGAGACAAGCCGTTTCTCATAAATGCCTTCGTAATTTGTACTTGAAACTGCCCAAGATTCAGTACAGGAAAAGTAGAGGCAGGAACATTTCATTCGGAATGCAATCAGTTTATTACAGATCGCGTCAATTACATGCATTAGACACATGCATTCGACGAGATCGAGTTAAGCATCCTATAGCTAATCTGTAACGCATTTTATTGGCTGATTGATCGCTTTTATAGCTGATACGTTGCTGATGTAAAAGAAATCGCAAAGTCCTCCTGGAAACGAGTATAGATTGCTAGATAGTATTCAGGCACCATCGGCTAAGTGGAACCTTGCATGAACTACTGTTATAATCTGTCGGCTTGAACAGGTGAGCTAACGACCAGATTTTCTGTCACAGGTCAAGTGCTTCTGCACTATGCCACTTCGCAGGTGGATAGGGCGCAAGGCTATCTTGCGCATGCATGTTCTAGTAGGTTAACATCAACAAAGACTATATTTTGACTTTTACTTCTACTTACTTCTTCCCAAGTGCAATCCCTGCTTTTGACGGTATGGGAGCCCAACGGATCGAATTGCTGATCCACCCCCCCCCGCCATGAAGAAACGTCGGAGGTGATGGAGGCTGGACTGTTTAAGGTGGTCGCTATGCTCGGGGAGGTGTCTGAACGGATGTGCAGAATGTATCCCTCGCAATCCGGACAAGCGAGACGGCAGCAAAAAGACTCCGCAGAGTCAAGCGTTTTTGGCTCAGTTTTGTGAGTCGGATAAGCGATGAAACCTACAGGCTATTGAGCGTAACCCTTCTCCCAAACGGTCTCCAATGTTATCGCCAGAAACCCACTTTGGGGGTTGGCGTCCAGCTCACACCGAAGGTGCGACGCATCTTCCGGCTCAGGTTGCCAGCAAATAGGACACGGGTCAGGCACCTGAACTAGGTGTTCATAGGCAGCGTCTGCCGGATTATCATTATCCGGATAGGGGTATACAGAATTCTGGCTTTCTACACCC
Source organism: Albugo laibachii (assembly GCA_902706625.1). NCBI lineage: Eukaryota > Oomycota > Peronosporomycetes > Albuginales > Albuginaceae > Albugo > Albugo laibachii. The sequence goes on along the minus strand of CACSLJ010000234.1, from coordinate 15,314 downwards.
ATGGCACCAAGCTGTAGGGGTAGTGGACAGTCAGCAAAAAAAGGTTGCCTCTGCAGGTATATGATGTCAAAGAGCTTTATCATGGGCTTGGAAGTGTATTTCTCGAATGGGGAAAGGAGTTTGTACGACAGATCAGTCTCTCTGATGTGCATCTGAATTTTCGTGGCATGAGAAAAACAAGGATTGATGTCCATGCCCAACACCTTGCGGGTACGGCACGGAAGTACTACCGCCCACAGGTGGAATGTTGATGGTCAGATAACCAAATCTTGGAGCATTCAACGAAAAGTTTACTCCAGACCTTGTCCACCTAGATCAAAACCGCCGAAAGCATGAAGTTGTTCAAGGCCCCAAAGACTGTACATCGGAGCTGCACAGATCATTCTCTGAATGTGAAAGCCTTATGCGATGCGTGCACTGAAAGCCTTGTTTTGGAAACTATTGTCCCCTACGCGGATCCATCAACGAGGATGATGGTGGTGTACCGGCTGGACTTAAATTGTGTGGATAATTTACGGTAAGCCGAAGAGTTGAGTCAGTTTGCACAGTCTACGGAGATCCAGGCGTGCACGAAAGATCTCGGTCGCAACGTGGTGAGTGCTGGGGACTCAAGAAAGATCTACAAGAGCAAGAAAAAGATTGATATTAGGGTATGAAAACGTGCTATTGATGTGGTAAAGTGGGCCACTTGAGGGCTAGATGTCCTCGACAAAAGAAGCAAATTCAACAAGAAGACTTTACTCTTGCGATTGGTAGCCGTGAAGCAACGGGAAGGGCCATCGGATCCTTGATAGTGGATCAAGTCGACATCTGTTTAATGACCTAGGTTGTTTGGAAGATCCTGTTGAGTCTAACAGTGAATGTCTGACGGCCACATCCGATGGAGAGCCGCTTCAGATCAAGAAGCAAAGAAGCGTGGTGATTATGGTAAGGGGACTGGTTGTTCGGAAAACCGTTCGACTTTTCGATGTTCAGTACGCTGAAAACCTAGAGCGAAATATTATTCGTATGGTAAGCTCGAACAAGAGGGTGTGTACTCGAATATCGCGAAGGCAGGCGTGTTTGGTTTCCTGCACAAGAGTGATAGTAAATTACGGTGACAATGTATGCTCCTGACATGAGTTCAATGGAGAGGCTATAAATACTCGTTCTCTAGGAGAATCTCTTCGAGTCACAATTCTTCACTTTCAATATCGTGGGTGTTATCTACTATACTGTAGATGATATTATGGCAGTGCTTGCCGACACTGAACATGAATATGGTTCGGATGTTCAGTAAGGCACACTGATTGAGTTTCATCGACGTCTGGCCATTTATACTATGACAAGATTATCAGGATGGCCGGAGACCCTTCTTCTGGTATCACACTCATCGATACTAAGCGTAAATCCTGTTTGGCTTGCGCTCAAGGTAAACAAACCAAGAATATGCAATTAAGCAAAGACACCGGCAAAAAATCCCCAATTGATGTCATCAAAGAAGTAATTTCCTCTGACCCAAATGGTCCGATGAATCCGCGTGACCGTCTTGGCAATAGATACCTGGTTAACTTTATCGAACATTGGTACAACTATTGTCGTGTTTTCTTAGCGAAAAGTAACGACGTCGCTTCCATGAGTAAAAGCATTTTCTGGCTGCGTTCGAACTAAATTCAATTGTCGAATTTACTCCTTACGTACTGATAAAAGTGGAGAGTAACTGACACTAGACGTGTTGTGCAAAACAACTGTAGTTTAAGTCAAGTGAGTTAAGCAAATAACCAGACCAGCAATGTTATATCTGAGCGTATGCACCCGAAGTATCATGAACATGGTGCGAAGCATGGGTTTTTGCTAGTGGTTTGTCTTTAATAATTTTTGGGGTGATGCTGCCGAGTATGCAGTGTACATCCTGAACAGAAGTCCTACTAAATGTAACCTGAGGCACGTTCTGCTGTTGAGGTGCTCGCCAAAACGACACTGTTCTTGAGCGACATTGTGGGGTTCGACTCGCTATGCACAGTGCCCAAGGATTCAAAAACAAGTCACTGGGCGAACGTGGGAAGGTGGCGCTAGTAATTGGTAAGAGAGATGAGATGAAGGGATATCGAGTCTATATTCCGAATGATCGAATCGTGGTAGTCATCCAGCATGTTCGGAACGTGGAAATGTTAATTGGCAATCCAAACACTCAAGTATCAAGTGTTTTGAGAGGGTTAGTCGATTAGGAGGAGCTCGACGATATGGATGAAACAAGGAAACGCGACCATGGTACCGTCAACCAGAACAAAAGCGCATTGAATATTCCAAACAGTAAGCAGAGTTTACCATCGAGATGGAGCTTGATCGATACCTCAACTGGTCAAGATGAAACACCAAGACTGATACTGCCTAAGATGAGAACATCCGAGGTGTCGTCAATGCCGTGTGTGAAGTGGACTAAGAGAACTACGGTGAAGCAATGATGGGCCAAGGAAAGCACAAATGGATCACAGCCATATCAGAAGAGTTAAAGGCTTTGGAAGAAAACGGCGTGAGGGAGGTGGTGATACCACCTACTAATTTACATGTTTTGCACAACAAGTGGGTGTTCAAGACTAAGAAGATGCGAATGGTGACGTCGAGCGACACAAGGCTCGACTCGTTGCATGTGGGAACGAACAACGTTTTGGTGTCGATTATACACTGACATTTGCTGCAGTGATGGAGCTTAGCACAGTCAAGGTGATACTGGTTTTGGCACGACGATGGAACGTGCCGGCACGTCCTTGAGATGTGCCGAATGCATATGTCAAAGCAGAAAAGGAACCGCATTTGGACGTTTACATGAAGGTATAAAAGGGATGAAGATTGATGACATGGAACTGAAGAGACATGGTGTGAAGGACTCAATTAAGTCGGCGTTACTGCTAAAGAAATCATTGTATGGTTTGAAACAGGCTGGTAGACTCTGGAGCAGGCTATCGCACTCAATATTGTGCGAGGCCGGGTTTACGCAATGCACGACGGATATACGTCTATACTTCAAGAAAGACAAAGACGAGCTCACCATAGTTGGAGTCTACGTGGACGATATCCTGGTCACAGTAACATCCGAGGATGCAGTAAACAATTTTGTCAAAGAGATGTCAGCACTGGAACTTTGGGATTTAGGATTGCTGGATTAGTTTCTCGGTCTGAAGATGGCAAACGGAGTACGAGCTCCAATTGTTGAAGACTGCAATGAGTGCAACTCTAATGATCCAGAATACCTACATGTGACGGCCGCGAATGGCAATGCAACCGTAGAAGAGTTTCAGTCTATGGTGGGAAGGTTACTTTGGATCGCGCGCTGTTCGAGACCGGATATATGTTTTGCGGTACACAGGGCCACTCTACAAAGGCACAAGCCTACTATTGACGACTGGAAGATGACTAAGCGTATTTTAAGGTACTTAAAGGAGAACAAGATGTTAAAGTTGCAGATAGGTGGCGTCGGAGTATCGTCTGGTGACCGTAAGTTTGTGTCGGGATGTGTGGTGATGATAGATCGTTCTGTGGCTTTGTGGTCGATCAAGAAGCATGATTCATTGCGGCTTCACAGGCTGGTCGTGCATTGTTGGGGACTGAGTGAATTGTTTCAGGATCCAGGTATCAAGATTGCTGAGCCGACGAAAATGAAGGTGGACAATCAAGAGCCGATAAAGTAACTGGAAAGTGAGAAGAGTAATGCAAGTGCCAAGCATGTGAATATTTGTTTGTATTTTATCTGCCACTACGCTCATGCCCCAGTTGTTTAGCCAACCTTCTTGAAGTCTGATGGGATGATTTCAGATTTATTGACGAAGGCCCTACCCGCGGCACGGATTGCTGAACTACGTGACATATTAAGCTTGAAGATCATGCATAGTACGGGCGAGGAGGAGTGTCAGCATCTGTAGGCTTCAGCAGGTGAGCTAATGACCAGAGTTGTTTGTCACAGGTCAAGTCCGCCCGCAATGTACCGCTTCACGGGTGATAAGGTGCAATGCTCTCTTGTGCACGCATGCTCTAGTAGGTTATCAAAACGAAGAATATATTTGAATTTTACTTCTACCTACTTTTAAGAGTACCTGCCCTCGAGGCACGGTTGAAAGACAATACGACTTCCGTCAAGTGCAAAGCACACCTATGTCCAAAGGAACAGCGCGAGTTTCTCAAAAAGCACGTTAATGAACTGCAAGTAGCCGGTCTGATCTGCAAGAACTTGTAGAGCAGTTGGTGTTCACCACCGCTAATAGTGAAAAAACCTGGGGTAAACCAATATTGAGTGACGATTTATGTAAGACAAGTCAGCGAGCGTACCGAACGGCTGGTATGGGCAATACCCATGCTAGAAGTCGTAACTGAGTATTTGCAGGGTGCCAAGAGTTTTTTCTCGCTTGATTTTTCCAGGGATATTGGCAGTTTCCCTTGGCAGCATCGTCGCGAGAATTCTTTTCGTTTTTCACGAATGATGGAGGATTCACACCTAGCAGAGTGTTGATGGATGGAAGCGACAGCGTCGTCTATTGCCAAAGTTCTGTACAGCACCTACTTGAAGACTTGCTGTACAAGGGCCTCCTTGTATAGATTTATGACTGACTTGGATATGCAAAATCGAACGAGGAGTTATTTGCTTTCTTACATGCCTTACTAAAAATATGTCGGAAGGCTAATATGAAGCTAAACCCCAACAAGTGTTTTTCCTGGAGGCGCGAAAGGCTTCGGTGCTGAAGAGTTCTCTCTGGTGACGTTGTTCGTCACAATTCGAGCGGATACAAGTTTTACTCGAGCTTCGCTCCCTAAAAACCGGATCCGAGTTGTAGCAATTGATCTGCGCCACGAACTGGATGCGCAGCTCCATACCGGATTATGCTGCTATCGTTCCGCTTCTTCAGATTTTGATGGCATAAACTGTAACCGCAGATGATGATCGCCCCAAACGCAAAGTGAGCAAAATACTTCTCGATGGGATCGATTGGACTGACACAGAACCCTGCTGTGCTCTCGAGTTGGAAGATTACCTACGCAGCGCAGTGCTGCTAACGCACCCGCGTGAAGATGTGACCATTTGTGTGTGTACTGATGCTAGTGACCGCCATTGAAGCGCAGTTATCAAACAAGTGACGGCATACTAAATGATACTGTCCCTCGGTGACATGGACCACCAGCCCCTAATGTTTCTCAGTTGGGCATTCTCCGGTTTCCAAAAGCACTGGACCATCGTCGAGAAAGAAGCATTCGACATTGGTGAAACATGCAAGCGTGCTGACTACCTGATATGAGAAGCGACCCCTCACGGGTAAGCATGTCATGTGTGTTGTTTTGTCATGGCATCTTATCAGTGTTTGGTAAACGAGAAACTAAATGTATTTTTTGTTTATGTTCCTTGCTACCTCCTATCGCTAATCGTTTTAACATCACTAGTCACGTCTTTCAACACTCCTTCCCGAGATGTCTTCACATCAGCGAAGTCAGCTTGCTCATTTCGAGAACCGTGGCGCAGCGAACGTCTTGGTGAGAATATCAGCTCACATGAAACGCGACTCACAATAGTCCACCTTGACCAAGCGTACCGCAATATGCTTAGCCCTCCCTGCGCTGTCTTCTCCTTGTATCTGCCTTATCGCAGCTTCATAATCCACGTGCATCAACATTGGCTTGACCCAAACGCACTCCAATCTCTCCTAGCAGCTCCTTCAGTTCTAACAAATCACTTGCCATCAACGAAGCGGCCCGACCTCGACCTCTATCGTTGATAGAGCCACGCTCGCTTGTTTTCGACACATCCATCCCCCAATCATTCCATCAAGACAAATGAAACCTCCACTGACCGATTTGCTGTCCACACGATCCGCTGCGTAATCTGCGTCACTGTAGCTTTCTAGCATAATCGTTGGCGTTTCACCAATTACAGTCATGCCCTTCAGTTGTAACTTCAAATCAACCGTTCCTTTGCGGTATTAAACGATTCTTTTTGCCCACCGCCAGTCAAATCTCGCGACACGTGCGTACGTCGGCTGGCTTGATGCACAGAGAACGAAATGTCTGGCCTCGTACAACGAGACAGCTACAACAGACTTCCAATCAAAGACTGAAACATCTTGACGGTCGGTCGCTCAACCTCCGTCCCCATCACTTGGTAATAAGTCGCCCTCATCCTCGCCGTCCTGTTGTTCGCCAATAGGTGAACGCGCCGGTTTAGCCTGCTCCATACGTAATCCAATGAGCATTTCGCGAATACCTTGCGCTTGTACAAGATGATATCCATCGACCTCGTCATAAGTCACTCCAATGCCCAGAAATTTTCTCACTTCCCCGAGGTCTTTCACATCAAGCTTACACATGTCCTTGAAAAATTGGTCCACTTCCCCGAAACTCGTTTTTGTAACCAGCAAGTCGTTCACGTAGACTCCTACCAGCGTGGTCGTTAATCCGTCACTTTTTCGTATAAACAAGTGTCTGTGTGACATTGAATAAATCCGACCTTGAGTACTGTAGCGTGTAGCAATTGTGCCCACAGTCGTCCAGCTTGATTAAGTCCATACAGGCTCTTGCGAAGCCACAAAGCTATGTTGCTCTTCTCACTAGTACCCAGATATTTTTTCTCACCCGCATCGAACTCCATACCTGTGGCACGTGAAGAACGATTTCAAGATCTTCTTCTTTTCTGCTTATACACGGGCATTCGGAACATCACCGTGTCGTGCTGGTACTATCCATACTCCAGAAAGAGCTAGTACGACCTTTGCAGTCGTCATGTCCATCACAGCGCTAAATGTTAATGTGTAATCCACCCCATATGCCTGCTCGTTACCGCACGCCACGAGTCTCGCCTTGAATCGTTCTAATGTTCCATCTGCGTGCTTCTTGGTCTTGAAGAACCACTTGGAATGTAGCAATTCTGACCAGGCGGACGAATTATCAATTCCAATGTACCGTTCGCCTTCAGTGAATCAATCTCCGAACGCATCGCATCACGCCGTTTCTCGGCCTCCGCAGACTGTGTCGCTTCCCGATATGTCTTCGGATCTCCAACCAGACTAACCATCACCACCGGAACATGTTTCTCTCCCATGTTTCAAGTGATCATACGGTGTCCCGTTTGCTCCTTCTTTTTTCCGCGTTTTACGCGTCTTGACAGCTGTCGTCGAGTAAATTTTAAATGATATGTTATTACAAGATTTTATATTTTTTAGATTCGTAATCAAAGGATAATATATTTTTTAGCGTATAGCTCCTTCCTTTGCGCGGCATTCTACTTTTCCTTCACAGCTTGCAGTGATGGCTCCTCTTGATGCAAATGCTCTGTAAATGTTGATTTTCTCCATCTGCCATCGTCTCGACATTTTAACATGCTGCGTTGTCACCACCAGCTTCTTGTGGGGAAGGTACACCTTAAACCCCTTCGTCTCGTCGTACTTTCCGACGATCATCCCAATCGTGGCCCGAGGTTTACATGTTTTCCTTCCCGGATCGCGATACACCGTACACGGACTTCCAAACACCATTATAGCAGAAATGCTGGGTTTCTTTCCCGTCAGTATCTTGAGTGGTGAAGCCTGATTTAAATACGTGCTGCTTGGGCTGTGATTTAAAATATACGCGGCGCACTGCACTGCATAACCCCAAAAATGCAACGGCAAAACACTTGCGAACATCATGCATCGTGCAATATTTAGCACAGTCCTACGCATGCGTTCCGCCTTTCCATTTGATGCTTGATTGGTGGCTTCGCTTACTTGTCTTATCACTCCAGTCAACTTGCAAAATATATCGACATTTCGATATTCACCAACACCATCTGTACTCAATATGTGCACCTTAGGTTTATTAGAAGAATTGTATAGACTTTTTTCAAATTTTTCAGTTTAATCGAAAAAGCGCTTGAAGAAAGTAAAAAAATGCTCAAACATCTGCGCTGCAAGGTACTTCTTTCGTGCAACGAATACTCTGCAGTAGTTGTATGTGTTATCGACGAAGTTGATCATGTATTGATTTCGATTTCGGTCCAGCGACGTCATATGGCCTTTCCGGTCGCTACAGATAACCCCACCAGTTCGATCAATTGGAGAATATGCACCGGTATCCCTCTTAGACTGTGAATTATTCGACTGCTTTAATTTAGCACACACAAGACATTTAGCTCGAGTTCGGTTGACTAACTTAATTTCCGAGCCTTCACCTTCTGCCTCCTCTCGACCGTGTCATACATCAGATGGCCAAGGTGATCGTGCAGCTGCAGCGTCGTACATCTTACTCGGCTCGTGATTTCAACTTCAGAATTTGCAGCTTGTAGTGCCGCATATACGATCTTGTTCCTCGTGGATGACGTCTCTTCACCCCGAGTGCTCACGATTAGCACATTTTTTTTTTGACTTCGAAAACTCGAGCTCCGTCACTGACACGCGTAAGATATTGTCTCCCGTCTTCATAGCTTAGGGCAACTCCCTTCTCTTCAAGCTTGCAGTATGAAAGAAAGTTATGCGCGAGGTCCTTAGCGTAATAGGCTTCACTCAAAGTGACTACGCGCAAACTTCCGTCCACGGTAGCAATCAACGTGACTTCGCCAACCTTCTTGACCTTAATCGACTGTCCATCTGCAACGTGGCACTCGTCAAAGCAGTCGACCGCATCGACAAGTATGGTTTCGTTCATCACCAGATGCCTACTCGCACCACTGTCCAGTATCCAGGTCTGATCTTGACCGTTTGGACCGGCACTAACACTCAAAGCGAACGACTTTTGGTTCCTGCTGGCATTTTTCTTACATTCTCGCTTGGTATGGCTGACTTGGTTGCACCCTCAACATCGCCTCCATTCTCCATGCGCTGGTACATTTGCGGAAGAGTATGAAATCCGGAAATTTTTCTGTGGTCCGGTAGGCTGTCTACCCGCACTAACCACACTCGCGCTTATATCATGCTCAAATGTCGCGGCAAAATCTGACATCCCCCATGCCTGCTTGAGATGGTCAGTACGACGGCGTTCGAGCCGCGTCTGCATGGCTCGTTTTATCTCCGTCGTAGTCCCTTCGTAAATGTACCGAAGCACAAACCGGTCTAGACAATTCGCCGAACTTGCAACGGCAACAAGAACCTGATATTTCTCTGTCCAAGAGCGATCAACTGGCTTCCTTGCCCGCATCAGCCGTGTGGCTTGCTCCACAGTGATTTGTCGATTGTAGACCTCCAACACCCTGTTCATCAGATGTTCAAGCGTTGGTTTCTGATTCCCAGATCCTTTTCATCTTGTCGAAATGTTTCCTTGCGATTCCATCGAGATACCGATTAAGTGTCCTCATCTTGAACTCTTCAGGCCATTCACCCCACTCAGCTGTTGAGCTGCACCAAGTTTATCCATGAGCTGTAGCCCCCATTCTCTAAATCTGGCTTCAATTCTTCTGTATTCTTCCTTTCCACTAAAAGGCTCGATCGGTAGCTTCATTTCCTTGACGGTCGGCATCTTGACTCCGAGATTTTGCTGCAGGAAAAAATGCTGACTCGGCTGTATATGTAGTTGCGCCGTACGCTGCACTATAAGGAAAAAGTGTTGTTGGTGCTTCGCTTGGGGTTGCGAGTGAACAAACGGCATCTGCACCCCAATGGCTTGCCAAGTGAATCAGCTCTGGCTCGATGTCGCCGAGCATCCAAGAACTGGGTGAAGACGCCCGAAGCACTCCCTACCCGGGATTCCAGTTCCAAGGGAGGCAGCTGGGTACGCTCTACGCGTACCCGAGCCATATCGCGCATCAAATTTCCAATGAGCCTCTATCCTTTCCAGACGATCTGCACCACATTCCGAGTCCCCGTGCTCACTTGGTTGAGCGATCTCCGCGCTAACACATGTCGCATTATCGAGTGCGCCTAGTGGAGCTGGAGGAGAATCTTCCGGGGGGCTTGGGCTCATAACCTGTTGTTTGTCTTTGCGCCTGATCAGTGTTTGGTGAAGAGAAAATAAATGTATTTTTGTTTATGGTCCTTGCTACCTCCTATCGCAAGTCGTTTCAACATCACTAGTCGCGTCTTTTAAACAATGTCAATTTTGTGTCATGATGCATACTCACGCTATCTATTCTTAGTCATGGTGATGAACCCAACGAGAAGTTCGTTTGATTAACGACGAAGTTTATAGAAACGGGAGGCATATCGACAATTCTATGCACGCACGATGAAATATTATGAATTTCCTCAAGGAACAATATCGCATGCGGAATACGTATCAACTACTGCTGTATCCTCAGTAGTTGCTGCCAATTTATCACAATTATCTCGTATAGGGTCTCTAAGGATTTCAAAAGTTATATATGGTGCAGGACAATTACAGTGGTGGCAGGACATATAAGACCACCCGAATTCCTTGATGTGTGAGCTGAAATTTTGACACAATGCTTTTGTTAATGTGTTACACTGGAACTGCTAGTCTCATCGTTCAACACGAAAGATTTATTGGAAAACAAGAAACAACGCACTTTTGGGGTGGAAATATTTATAAGACCGCTTCGGTAACATTGGTATCGATAGCGTTTAAGAGCACATCAGCGATTGCTAAAACGGTGAATTACTGCCCTTGAGATCAAGAACAGCATATGCATCGGCTGCTCATCGAATGGAAAAGTTGTTCGATGTGTGAAGAGTTCAATTCTTCCCAAGCCTGAAGAATAGATGTTTCGAGCTCTTTCTTTAAGGTGAACTGCCTTACTCTTTCGTAAACGCTCCGAGGGAGCATACCACACACGTTTCGAATCGATTGAAGATTGGCCTCAACGCTAGCCAGCTCATAGCTTTCATATCCTACTCGACAAATCAGTTCATGGTGTATCGTGAGCGGTAAATAGAGGCATTCTCTTTCTGGAAGGCTAACCCATGTGGGTGCTGCTGCTGCAACATGCGCACGTATGCCTTGCTGTTCAGCTTGCCTTGAAGAATGGCCAAGAAAGACTTGACCTTTGCTGAAAATGCGCCCCAAACCATTGATGATCCGACTCCTGCTTGGCAGTCTGAAAAGACCTGTTCTTGGTGACGAGGGTCGTGCTAGTGAAACATAATACTGGAGCTCATCCGGGCCGTCGAGGTTTAACTTCTTCTCGTCAGAGAAAATCACCGCCTTTATTTTTATCCAAAGTTCACAAATGAACGAGCCCATTCGAGGCGAGCCGGATTGTGGTACTTCATGAGCATGGGAATTCTCTTGCGCTTCACGTAGCGCAGGGTGTCTTGGAGGGCGAGAACGTTGCACAAGGAGCGAGTCCAGACGGTGAGGTTGAGAGTGCGGACAATCTGAGAAACCGAATTAACCGTTCTGGGCCTCTCAAACGATTCGGTAGACGGTTGCTGGAGTCAAGCTGGAGCGTCTGCCGGGGAGTCTCATGGTGTTATAGCCGTCCGGGTTGCGCAGGTGGGCATTAACAACGGTTTTTGACCTTCCAGTACTACGAGCGATCTCTCTGGCTTGTTCCGGTAGCATGCATGGTGTAAACCTGACCCTTCTCGGAGTCCGATACAGCTGGCCTTCTAAGCGTTGAAATTCTTCTTCTCCCGTTTTGAGAATTACACACATAGCTGTCAATCATATCTGCTACATATAAAATGCCATTGCAGAGTGAAGCAACGCACCTCGCTTAGTATCAGACGCTGGGAGATAAGTGGTCTAATAATTTCTTCCAGGTGCTTGAGGGGTTGTTTTCTAAAGTGACACCAAAGATGATCGGATCACAGAAAATAGACCACCAAACGATTGGCATTCGTTGGGCGAATGCGAAAATCTAATTATATCTATAAAAACGTGTCTGGGTAAGTCTTGAGCGTAAAAACCGAGGTGGTCTTATAATTCCTGTCACCAATGCATAACCAGCACATTTTTTGTGGCCGAATTCGATCTCTGTGAATATTTAGATTTTGATTGGTCAAATGGTAAAATCTGCATTTTGATTGGCTAAAAATTCAGAGTGGCCGTTCACTCCCACGATGAAATCGCGCAACATTCAAGCTATGACGCGGCGTTTCAAGCGAATGAAAAGAATGCAGCATTTGACGGTTCTCTCAGCTCAAAAACGAAACAAAATATAATGATTAAGAAGAATAGCATTTTGATGATTACCGATGTCAAGAATTATACGGAGGAGTATAGTGGGAATAATGACAGCAAGGGGACTAATAATGAAGATAACAATGATAGCTACAACATAAACAACAGCGATTCGTCTGATATTGGAAGTGGTTACGAAACAAATGTTGATGAGGAGGAGGTAACCCACGGTGGTGCAGAAAATATTGAAAGGGCTTTTGATGTTGCCCTATCTGCCCGGTCCAACTTAGAAAATCCCACTAGGTCAGCACGCTATATTGGCCAATCAAAACGCACCCAAAGACGACAAAATGCTGCATTTAGACGTGCAGCCTTCGGTACCAAACCATTGACGGCATACTTTATCAAGCAAGTGTCTGAGCATGAACAAGAGGGAGAGGAAGATTTACAGCAAGATGATTCCACCGAAAGTAGTGAGAGCAATAACAATACTTCAAACTGGACTGATCCTAAATTATCTGCTTCAATAGAAAAGTTGAAGGAGATGAAATAGAAGGGAAAGGCGTTTCAAGTGGCACAAAATCGAATTGATGCAGTAAACTAATATCTCTGTCTTGTTACAGACGGCTTTAAACGTGTAGAAGCAAGTAAAATCATTGATGAAGGTGCTGGAAGAGGAATTTAGTTCACAAGATATTTCTGTGCATGGGCAAAAATGTTTATTAATGATGATCAAATACCACTTTCTCTTTGGGTCAAGCATACCAAACGTCTAAGTTATCTCAAAGATGAAGGCAATATAATACTTCTCCAGAATTATCGACGTAGAAACAAAATTGAAATTGATATACCGGGGCTGACAGCTCATATTAAGGTGAATATACTTCTCAGCTTGGATAGGCTCCCTCGCCAGTAATTTCCATAAAAACACGAAACACTGGCTCAAATCCTTAGACATAACTTATCGCACGGTTACAAAAAGGATATATATGGATGGGCATGAAAGAGAAGATGTAGTGAGCTACAGGGTAGCATTTCTCAAATAGATGGCAGCGTTTGAGTCTCACATGCATCTAATTGACGATGGCGACAAGCAACTTGAAGAGACAAAGATTAATCGGCCTAGAGAAGATTTGCGTCCAAACATCCTTGTGACTCATGACGAGAGCACCTTTTCTTCCCATGATGGTCCAAAACGTTTGTGGATGACTGTTGGTGAATAACCATTGCGCATAAAAGATCTGGGACGATCGGTTCGTATTAGCGATTTCCTAACATATGTGACGGTGCTTCTGGCAATTGATGGGGAGAACAGAAGACCTACAAGTCGAAACATGTGTAATTTTTAATCAAAGAGTTCAACATAATGGTTGGTGGAGAGCACAGGTTCTCTACACACAAGTTCGGGAAATAGCTATCCCAATCTTTGAGGCTCAATTCCCGCGAATGCAAGCCCTCTTTTCATTTGACAACCCAAGAATGAATCCACAATGCATTTCCACTGGATGCTCTGCGTGCCAATTATTTGAATCTTAGCAGTGGTGGGAAACAGCCCAAGATGAGGAGAAGATCGTCGGATTCTGGAAACATAAAAGAGTTGGTGTTTTCTGAATCACACCCGAATCACGAATTTCGGGGCATCCCGAAGGGTTCGAAGTTGTTCTCGAGGAACGTGGTTGTGGTGCGCCAATCCCAAGCTTCAATGCAAACGTTTTCCACAACATAAGTGATAGCTGTTGTGCACTCAGAATCATCTCAAACCAGCCTGATTTCAGGCACAAAAAGGAATGCTCGAAGCGCTTATTGTCAAAGCAGGTCACTACTTCAGTGCGTACCCGAAATTCCACTGTGAGCTTGATTTTATCGAAAACTTTTGGGAATCTGCTGAGCTGTATACAAGAAAGAACTGCGATTATCCTTGGGTTGGACTAAAAAGAACCGTACCTCTTGCACTTGACTCTTAGCATCAACAAGATTCGCCGTCATGAACGCAAAGTCCAGAGATACATGAATGTTTACCAGAAAGGCCTCACTGGAAGAGCAGCAGAGTATGCTAGACACAAGCACCGATCGCATCGCCACGTCCCCAGCAGCATTCTCATGGACATTAACACCCTCAATTATTAAGGTACGTCATGATTGGCTGCTTTCCTTACGAAGAGCTTTCTATTACTTGATTTTAATCATTATATTGTCTTTTTAAAACGCACAATGTAGACTGGATTTGATTACTACAGATGTCTCTCCCAATATTTTACATCAAAATTGGCACAAATCAATATGTTTTTTGCCAGGTAGTGCAAATTATACGGATATAAGAAGTCACAGAACTTTAATAAAATCTTTGTTTCAAAATGGCTTCACTTTATTAGGAAGCTGGCGCAGCGATGGTGCTAGCTCGCAGTTTTTCAAAGCTCTCAACAAGGTCGTTGATGTCCTCGTCGAGTATCTGTTTGTGGCGCCAGCAGTGCAAGATGATCGCACGCGTGAACTTCGATCACGCTGTTTCCGCCCACCGCATCGCAACGAGAACGTCCAGGTTGAAGAGGGAGTCGATCTCCTTTTCAGCTCAATCATCTACTGTGTCTGAAATGCGCCGCAGCACGTCGTCAAAGCGGTAATAATGTAGCGATGTTGAATCTTGCTGATCTGGACCTTGAACGAGCTGATGATGCCGGCATCTTGAGGTTGGAAAAGGCGGTCGTGTTGGGAGCATGCGAAGCTCGACATGCGAGAGAGGTTCTTCGGACGATGCGACGATACATTATCGACGAGAAGGAGAACGTGGTGGCTTTCCGTACGCATCTGATCGTTGAAGGGTGACAACCAGCGCTGAACAAGCTAAAGGTCATCCATCCCTTCGCCGTGCACTCGTAGTGCAGCCCGAGATGCTCCGGGGACTTCTTATCAAAGCAGCGTGGCCGCCGCACTGCACCAACGAGGGGAAGGGGCACTTTTGTGGAGCCGTCTGCGTTGCAGCATACTGCTACGGTCAGCCTTTTCTTCTGCTGCTTTTGCCCCGCCATTCGCTGAGTCGAGATGGTCTTCGTTGTCGGCGTGCAGAAGAAAAATGCGGTCTCATCCATGTTGAGCACGTTGTGTCGTTCATAGCCGCGCATGAGTTCTTGAAGTGCTGCCCTACCTTTCTCCACTGCAGCGCGGTTCACAGATGCCGGCTCGCCGTGCACGAGCTTGGACGTGAGACGGTGGCGCCTCTGGAAGTTGCTGGGCCATCCGGGCGAGACCACGAGCGCATTCAGCTTTGCTGATTCGTCTGGCGTGGAGATGACAAGCTCACGACGGATCTT
>CACSLJ010000233.1:0-41770 GCA_902706625.1 Albugo laibachii | reverse complement strand
ATTGTATAGTCGTCCCAACAATCGTTCTTCAGCCATATCCGATGTATTAAGCTCTTCGTCATTGTAAAATTGGTCAATAAATTCTTGCTTCGTAAGCCATGTGTCGCAATCCCGGAAAAAATCTTGGAGGTTTCGGATCTTGAAAACTTGCGCTAACGATTTTCGAAACGTGCGATGGGGCTCATCCACCATGCCAAGATTGTACCAAACATTTCCTGCATTAGGATTCCGAGTAGCAAATTCATAATGCAGTACGCGGTCGCAATGAAACCAAACTGGCTGTTTCATATAGTACTGACCTCGCTGCAACACAGTCAGATGTGCGATTGTAATGTTCCAATCAATCTGATACCAAATTCTGAATGCTTGTTTCCACCAGGAAGAGGTGCTTTCCCATTGTACCATTTTCCCATGTCTATGTGGTGCGATGTTAAATATGTCCAGCGGCTTGTGTGGTCCAAAGGGAGGTTGGATAAGTTGTAATAATTCCGTCGAAGCCGCTGTCCAATTTGATGGTATAATGGTCGATGCATCGGATGCGAACTGCTGAAGGAAATGAATGCGTTGTTGCTTCCGTCTTCCTTCCAAAAATGGAATTTGTAGTCCACCATACTGTCGGTGAAGATATAAAAATTCTTTGCTGATCAGGTGAACGTGTTTTGAATCTTTTTTGTGTTTCCGACCAAGCACAAATCGATTCAACATCGATTGCCACTGTCGAATTGTCTCTGTTGGATTGTCCACGTGCATCGTGTAATGCCACAGACGTGATACACCATCCTCTATGCACCAATAGTCGACCACGGACAGTACGTGCACGTCGAAATCAAACTCCAAACCCATCGCAACGCCGGTCAAGTTCTGAGATAACTATCGAACGTTTTTTTGTTTGGCTAAAAGGAATGTTTAAATGCTTGACCGAATCATCCGGACCCAATATTGTCGAGTGCGGAATGCGAGGAATCAGCAAGGTATGGTTCAATGGAATAAGGATGATTTGCTCAAGTTGAGCCTGTCACCAAAACCCTCGCAATAACCTGAACGAGCTAGAGTTGCGTTAAAAGTGCATTTGAGTTTCCGGAGCAACGTCGTCTCGTCCGCAAACCATTTCCCAGGTGTAACAGTTAAGAAATTAATATAGGCACCATGTTCTTTATGCTGACGTAAAGAATTGCGCAAGGGTTCAATAATCATCAAAAAAGTAATGCGGAGAGAGGATCGCCTTGTTTGACTCCACATTGTGGTGTAATGGACGACGTGATATTGCGAGTAGTCATCAACTGTACCTTTGAATCGGTGTACAGAAGACAAACCCAGTCCATTTTTTTTCCAACACCAATTTTTCCAACACACAAACATGTACAGTACTGTACGTCCAATTTATTGAGCATTTACGGGAAAATTTGAAAGTAGTATATATCAAATGAAGAAGGTCTTAGTTCACTAAACTAGCAAGTCTAAGCATTTTCCTTCTACATCATTACACACTCAATATCAAAACTTCCTCATTCTGTATCAAATTTGACACAATCTATATCAAATACCTCCGCAATTTATTATTAGGAGTAATACCTTGTCAATTCTGATAAACAGAATCTATTGGCAAATTTACTCTCTTACAGGCATGTCAAGCCTATCCAAAGTCATCACATGATATGGAGCAGTGATACGAGAGCATGTGCTGCAAAGCTTTTCTGTCACAACCTCACGCAAGATTATATCGGCCGCAATTTCTAAGAATCGCGAACGTTGCTCCACAATGGTCGAACGAGGTGGCACTTGCCTGATTGCGGCTCTGTTGCGAGCGAGAAAACGCTTTACAGCGCTTTTGTAAGTCGAGACCACACTCTCGATTGTATTGAGCATCGGGGGTACGGTCCCAGCTTCAAGGTGGTCGCAAAAGCAATTCATCGTTGCGCGTGATATTCTCGACGCTGTTGTGACATGCTGCGTTGTCCACCACAATCACGATCTAATTGAGGTCGTTTAAATGCTCAATGTGGCGTAGCAGGTGCTCAACGAATGAGTTGCACTCCACTGTCTTAAAGGAGCCGCAGCGACTTTCATGGTACTCGAGGCCGTGCTCAGAGACGCATGCGATCACATAAATCTTCTTGCCTTTTCCGGTCATGTTTTTTTCCACTTCTCACTCCCCTGACTTGCTCCAGCCGTACGAGCGCGCGTACCATAGATTGAAGTTTGTTTCATCCATATAGAGACCTTTTTACCCATGCCAATTCGGGAGAAAGGTCAGCCACGTACTGGCGGCGTTTCTCCTTGTTCATTAGCGAGTTGCGGTAGTCGTTGTCTCGGTGTGTTTTCTTGAGAGTGAAACAGGCACCGCTGAAAGACCGGCGGACCGTCTCGGGAGACATGGTGACGCTAAACTCGTCGTCAAGGAGCGCTGCCATCTTCTTCAACGTCAATTTACAGTTGTCGGCCAGTTGGTCGGAAAGGAAGTCGATGTGTGCAGTCGTGATCTTGCGATGAAGTCTCCAATTGTCGGTGTTATGTGCACGCGAAATCCAGTCCCAAGCTGTGCGCTTGTTGATGCCGTTGAAGTTAGCGACGACGGTCCAATCGTCGCCCGCATAAGTTGCTTCGATGACGCCTTGTATTGCTTCAGGCGTGTGCTTGGCTCTTGACATCTTCTGGAACAATACTCCGGCCACTCTCTAAATAGAACTCACTGCAACAGATCATTCTTTCATATTATCAAGTTTGAAAAGGTTTTTGATATAGACTGACAAATTTGATATAGACCGAGGAAATGTTCATATTGAGTGTGGAAAGGTGTAGACGCCCACATTCATTGCTGTCTAAAACTTGCTCATTCACTATACTGATGTGTGCCACACTGCTTAAGTAGCATTAAGTTCAACACAGTTGACTTGGTCAAGGCCTTATCATAACCCTAAACCCTAAACCCTAGTCATAAGGTCACAAGTGTCAAGATGCATCGATCGTCCTCGCACATATGCTTTCTGGTCTTGATGCACAAGTTTCGGCAGAAATCGCTGCAAGCGATATGCCAATACTTTGAAAAGCACTTTTGACATCGACACAATGTAATGCGATCGGTCTGTAGTTGTCTGGATCAGGTCGTGAACCTTTTTTGTGCAGCAAGGTGTTGGCCGAGTGAAGTTGTGACCGAAGCAAGGTACTTCGCTGTAGTTAAGCTTTTAAAACAGTCTTCAGATACTCGACTTACGTTTTCAGATCCGCCTGGTAAAATGCAACTGGTAGTCCATTCATCCCTGAGGATGAACTACTCTGCATGTGCTTGATCACTTCCGCTCTCTCGGGCGTGCTTAGCCGAGTTGAGAGACGGTCTTGCTCTTCCGACTCGAGTGAAACTTGAATCGACTCCAGCAACTGGTTTTGATTTCTGAAACATGGATCAGCTGAGTCGTTCGTAGAGCTACTGATATCACCCATGACTGCACCCCAGTGATCCATAAATTCCTCGACAACTTCTCGTGGGTTCGATGTCACGGTACCACATTTTTTGGTGACATTTTCGATCGGCACGCGACGACAAGAACTATCTAGAGTACGAAAAAAAATCTCGAGGAGCTCTCCATATGCTTCACGTGATGATCGAAACTTTCATCTTGGTTGTATCTGGCGATAATTTCGACCGAACTTCCATATTGTTCGAGACTCGATTCAAAAAAATACCGTAACTCATTGGTATCGTTTTCGCGATATTGAGCTGCTGCAGCCTCCAAAACACGTTGAGTAGACTCAAATCACGTCGGCTATCTTGTGCAATCTTTTTTTCAATTGCCTGAAGCTGCTTTTTCATTTTCGTCTTCCAACTTTCCCACATCTTTCCGGGATTCGAAGTCGTCCGAAGTTGTTCTAGCATCAAAATCGCTTCCATTTTGATTGCTGCGACAACTTGAGGATATTTGAATAGTCGTGGTGAGCATTTCCAGTATCCTCGCCCAGGTAATTGCGTTGGATTTGCAAAATTCACTTTTTGTGCTAGATGATCTCTTGCATGTCGTGGTCGAAAATATTCAGTCTTTATATACCATATTGAATAGTTGTTCCGACATGCAGATGTAATCTAGACGATTTTTGCGTGGTAATGATCCTGTGAAAACTTCTTCATTTGGATGTTGGATTCGCCAAGCATCTCCCACACCTAATTGTGAGAGTCATTCCAAACACGCTAATTGACTTTACTCGTGTCTAATTGCTCCACTCGAAGCATCGACTGCTGGATTGAGGGGTGTATTGAAATCACCGAATACGAGATGCGTTGAGGCTGAATCAAAATTGTGGGAGAGCAATTGCTCAAAAAAAAGCACTCTTTCCTCGGCCTTCACCGATGCATAGACATTGTGAATAATACACCGGGTTGTTCTGAATGAGAAGACGCAAGACCAAATAACGATTTTGAATACTTCGTTCGGTGATTTCCTCAGCTGATGTATAACCGGGAATTTCTGATCACACCGCCACTTCGATTGTGAGTTGGATGAAGTTGAGTACTGTTGGTGTCGTTGACAGAATATTTGTGTTGCATTTGAGATTGTAATAAAAACTGGAGTGAGTCCAGTTGATTTCGGTCATGAAACTTGGGTTCTTGAACACAAGAAACAGAGTGTTGTGATAGAATGTGGTCCATAAAAAGGTGACCATTACATTAATATTCAACGTAAGTGCTGAGATGTTGTTCCACGTTGAAATAGTTGAGGAGACCTTAGCACTCACGAACAAGTGGCCCGGCTGTCAACCTCGTTTCACCATCTCGTACTGAGAGGTGAAGTGTGGAGAATTTTTCCGGAAAAAAGTTTGGATTGCTGTCAAGCTCTTCGACATTGAGGCATAAAAGACCTCTCCAGTTTCCTTCAAACCACTGTCCCACAAAATGTGCCCCCTCTTCCGATTTGAACAAGAAAAACAGCACGTTAGTGTGCAAAAGGCGGCGGTGATGAGCTGGAATCCAAAGTACGGGTGCTCCGGTGAGTCAATGGATCCAATGATCATTTGTGTACAGCGTAGGCGCTACACATATGTGAAACAACTCGATGAAAGCAATAGCTTGCGCTGCTCGAGTCAATTCCTGTAGTCCTGCTGGTGCCGATGTCCACCAAGAACTAAACTTTTGGAACACTACTTGACTCTTGGACGGAATTTTGCCACTCACGTGTCGCCTCCATCGTGTCGCAAATGTGACATCCTCGTTGAGATTGTTAGCAGCAAATAAGCGATTGATCATAAGTACATGCGCCAAATCGTCCAACGCCGGATCGTTCGAGTCCATGCATGCGAGAAGCACACCATGCATAGCAATGGGTGTTCTACTGCAGCTTGGATAATTTTATCGGGGTTGGTGCAGAATTGGACTAGCTTCCGTACAAGTTTGATTAGTGCATCAGCTCGGACCAGCTTATCCGGCTTGATTCGTTGGAGGGCATTTGTGGAGTCGATTTCCATGAGCTCCCTAACCTCGCCAACCCGTTGGTCGTTCTGTTTTTTCGACCGTCGGATGGCGTTTTCGATAGAAGTGTGTTGACGCAGCCACCTGTTTCGGCATCCGGGCTTTGATATGATTAATTTGGAAGCACTTCCCATGCTCAGGGTTGGCAAAAACGTCCATTTCCTCCACCTCTATTGATGACAGAACCGAAAAATAATTTCTTGTCATCAAACCAGGAAGTGCCCTACGGCGTGCCTTCGAAATCATTTGGTGGAATGGCTCCACCAGATGATGTTTACCCCTTGAGCGAACCAACTGCATGGTTACATCTCCATCTTGTGGTGCTGTAGGTGCTGTACTCACCTCCAGCTAAAGGATTGGAGGGGATGTAGGGTAGAGGTGTGGTGAATCTGGTGGTGTGATGTGCCGAGGAGAGTTGAAATGCAGTGAGATTTGATCTGAGAGCTTGCGTTCAACTCTCTCCACCACGTTTTTCTCCAGTTCTTGCACTGGTACTTCCGCCTGTTTGGAAGCACCGATGGGCGTCTCTTTGATCGATTTTTTGGGTTGCTTTGTACCTGTTGCTGTTGCTGTTGCTGTTGCTGTTGCTGTGACCCCACATCCAAACATTATGGACGACGTTGACCAAAACGTGGTCTCTCCGTTGGGAGCGGGGCATTTTTACCAAGAACAGGTTAAAGTTCTTTCCCTTAAGCGATTTGCTCGCATACTTTTCCAAACCGAACCAGCTGCTGTGGGCACGTAGTAGAGCCAAAGTAGACTCTCCATGTCGACATCACGACGTGCTTGGTAGGAACAACTTCTCGGAAAGTGTCATATACAACTTCGCACCCCAGTTTGTGGAGAGAACGTAAAATAGTTAGACGTTCTTCCTCTACACCTACCCCGAATATGTCGAGGTAATACTTCGTGTCTATGATATGTATTGAAGAAAATTAGAAGTATTCCTATAGCCACTAATCAAAGATTATGTACCGTACCACACTATCTTATCTTTCCACAACACGACGATAGTCATGTTGCAGAGCAACTATGGTGTACACTCCAACACTCCCACTCACTGTAATTGCAAGGTCGGTTGAATCCCCATTGCATCTCGAATAAATTTCATTCTTTTCGTGCCGAGTGCTTTTGTCAATATGTCCGCGAGTTGGTACTTATTCTCTTTGTAGATCACTTAAATCAGCCCTTCCCAAAATCTTCTCACGAATAAAGTGATAGCGAATATCCACATGCTTCGTTCGCGCGTGATATCCCGGGTCCGTTGCGAACGCGATAGCCCTTGGTTATCTTCGTACACCACTGTTGATGCCTTCTGATCAAATCCAAAATCCGACAAAATTGATCATGCCCATAGTACGTATTGAGTGCACATGCTCAATGCCATGAACTCAGCTTCAGATGTACTCAATGCCACTGTCAGTTGGTACTTTGACTTGAACACAACAGGTCCACCATTAGGTAGTATCAGAACACCACTCACAGACATACGATCATCCAGGTTGTTTCCCCAATCAGCATCACTGTATGCTGGTATTTGGTTCGGGGCCTCATTGCGATTGTAATGTATTCCAAATGTTATTGTTGAATTCAGGTAACGCAGCACCTTGATTGCTGCCTTCCAATGCTGTTGACCTGGGCCGGATGCAAATCGTCCAAGTTGGCTTACAGCAAACGCCACATCTGGTCTTGTGGAAGTTGCAACATATAGCAGTCGACCAATGAGCTGGCGATAGGCGATACGGTGTGCGTTTCATGATTTCCTTCTCTTCTGGCGTTTTTGGACTGTCTTCTCCTGGAAGTTTTAAACTTGGGTCGCATGGATTCTCTGTGACACGAGCTTGACTCTGCTTGAAGTGTTCTGCAGTCAATTTCAGATATTTCTGCTGTGTAATTGACATCTCACGCTTCTTATGATCGTAGTTGATTTCCATCCCCAAGAGGTACTTGACGGATCCCAAGTCCTTACTTTGAAATCGTTGCGAAATTTGATGTTTCACATTGTTCACCATGGTGGTCGACTTAGCTGCTACAATCATATCATCCACATAGAGACATACATAAATCCAGCCATCACTGTCTTCCTTCTTATAGATGCACCGATCTGCACCAAACGCTTGGAATTCCATTTTAATCAATGCATTGTGGATCGTCGTATTCCACGCATTTGCAGCTTGCTTCAATCCATAAAGAGCACGGTTCAGTTTCAAAACAAATTTACTGCCCATCTTGAGTCCCTTCGGCACTTCCAGGTAAACTTTCTCTTTGATTTCTGCGTTAAGGTATGCTGTGTCGACATCGAGCTGTCCAATGATATATCCACTGGCACAGCACGTCGATAGCAGCATTCTTATTGAATTAATGCTCGCAACAGCAGCGTAAGTCTCGAAATAATCTACTCCATGAAGTTGCAGGAACCCCAAAGCCACCAATCTTGCTGTACCGCAGCTTCGTACCAGTTTCTTTCTTGTCCCAGACCCATTTTGTTCCAATTATCTTCATTCCAGGTTCGCGTTCTACAATTGTCCACGTGTTGTTCCGCTTGTGTGCATAGAATTCGTTTTCAATAGCTTCAAGTCATTGATCCTTTTCATACCCATTCGTAGCTTCTTCAAATGAACTTGTTAAGTGTTGTGTGACCATAGCTACCTCAACCATCAACGACACATCTCTATTTAATCGAGATCGTCTGGGTGGTGGTTCTTCTCCGTCGCTCGCACTTGAATGGAAGCTTGGATCGTAAAGTACGATACTATTCTCCGAATTATTGTCAGCTCGTTCTGCTTCAATTCTCAGTGTTGATGAGGGTTCAATCCGTGCCACTTCCGCACTAGCACTCCTACTGGTTTTGTCGGGAAGAAGTCGTCCATCCATCACAGGAGGAGATCTACGAGTCATTGATGGGTGGAATACTAAAGCGTCCGCAGGTCCCCCACCAGATGCTATTTCTTCCGGTCTAAACCCATGTTCAGATTCAATGGCACGCATGGGTGCATCCATGTCCACGTCATCAACACCACTTTGACCTTCCATGTCCACGTCATCAGATCCATTGATTATATCCACATCGTTATTTCCATGGTAGTGTAAATCACCGCGCGATTCATAATCTGCGTCACATACATACGGCTGTGCAGTTGGCTTGTGGACTCCATCATTGAGCATGATGTTTTCGTAGATACTGTCCACTTCGCGTTCATCCAGTGTTATCGCTCTGCTGACTTTGACAGTGTTCACTTCCAAGTCAAGTACTTTGTATCTTTTGGTATGAGATGCATACCCCAGTAACATACAGCGAGAACTCTTGGCACCAAATTTCGTGCGTTTTGTTTCGCTGACATGTGCATATCCAAGTGATCCAAATACACGCAGATAATGTAGGTTTGGTTTCGTCTTGAAGCACATTCCGAAAGGAGTCATAGTTTTGTGCGTGCTTGTCGTGGTTCTATTGATTAGATGCACAGAGGTATTGACCGCTTCAGCCCACCAGGTCTGCGAAACACATTTGTAGTGCATCATGCTTCTCGCCTTTTCAGTGATTGTCCGGTTCATTCGCTCTACCACTCCATTTTGTTGTGGGCTGTAAGGCACTGTTTTCTGATGAATGATCCCATCCATCCGGCAAAACGCATCAAATATCTGGTTCTGAAATTCACTTCCGTTATCCGTGCATATACTCGTGATCTTGGTTCCACATTGTAACTCCATCTCATTTTTGTACTCGATAAACTTTGTGTTGACTTCACTGTTGCTCTTTAAAAAATAGACATTCACGTATGTCGAGAAGTCATCAATGAATGACAACGTGAAACGACATCCACCAGGAGTTTTGATCTCCATTGGTCCCATTACATCGGAATGAACAAGTTGTAATGGATAATTTGTCCTCGCTATCGATTCTTTAGGGAATGCCGCCACAGCCATTTTTCCTTGGAGACATCCACTGCACAAATTGTCGCTCTTCTCGTTAAATTTTGGCAAACCTTCTGTCACCAGCTTCGTTTTCTGGTAAACATTGTAGCTTGGGTGGCCCATTCTGTCGTGCCATAGCTCCCACCTGTCCTCAGCCTTCTTGTGTTCAGCTACCATAACGTGTTCTTGCTCTACGTTGAGTGTATAAATATTTCCTTCACGTTTAGCTGATATGATCAGATCGTTGCCCCTAAATATGCCGCAGTATTTCGCTCCGAAACGCATGTTGAGTCCGTGTTGAGCAATCTTCGGAACCGACAATAGTCGTCTATCCAGAGCCGGTATATGCAGTACTTCTTGCACAGTTAACATCGTGCCATCATTGCAGCGAAAAACAACCCTTACTTTCCCAATTGCTTCCAGTTTAGCGCCATCTGCGACGCGAACTTCAATGGGATCCTTGAGCTCTCGGTATTCGATGAAATCTTTCTTGATGGGAGTCATATGTGACGAAGCTCCACTATCCAATAGCCATCCTTGTTTGCCACCATCATGAACTGTGAATGCAATTTCATTCATGTTCTTTGCAGTCTTTGTCTTGCACTCAAATTGTTTGTGGCTTACCTTATTGCATCTGAGACATCTTCCACGGAATTGTGTCTTCTTTCTTGAACCTTATAATCGCTCTGGTTGTTGACGCATTGTTCGTTCTCTTCCTTGGCCGTGGTGCACGCGAAATGCACCCTCCGAGGTTTCTTTTTGCTGGTTCTTCTCATAGTCCTTCAGCAGTTTTTCTATTACGTCCATAAGTGTCAACCCGGTTGAATTTTCTAGAATCGTTACTATCATCTCGTAATCCGCTGGCAAACTTCCAAGAAGAATCGTCATCTTTCGATATTCATCCATGACGTCTCCAACTGACTCCATACTCAATATGAGTTCATCAAACTGATCGATGTGGTTGGCCATGTTACTTCTATGCGAAATTCATGGAGCTTTCGATTCAAAGCCACTCTGTTTTGAAGATTTTGCTTGTTATAATACTCCCTCAGTGTATCCCAAACCTCCTTAGTCGTACTTGCGTGGCGAATCTTGGATTGATGCTCCACTTCGAGTCCCTGATCAATTATCGCATACGCCTTCATGTCTTTGACGTCCCAGTCCGATTCTGACTTCTCTTCTGACTTCATTTCCATGATATGAGCCAACAGGCCCTTTCGCGCAAGTGTCATTTTCATGTTGAACTCCCAGTGGAAGTGATTGCTGTCCCCGAGTAAGTCATCCGGCTTCTTCATCTTCTCTCTAGCGCCAGAAAACGGTATTGGGCTCATAACCTGATATGTATTGAAGAAAATTAGAAGTATTCTTATAGCCACTAATCAAATACTATGTACCGTACCACACTATCTTACCTTTCCACAACACGACGATAGTCATGTTGCAGAGCAACTATGGTGTACACTCCAACAGTCTAGAGTGTAATACTCTTTAAAAAAGTACTTTGCACCGAGGATGTTCACCCGCTGGCACTCCAGTTGGTGACATGACATGCATCCTCGGTGGTGACCATCACTCGAATGTTTCCTGCAGGCAATTTGGACACCTGGGCAATGGATCGACTCTCCAATAGACTTTCGATGACTGGATTATCATGATTCTTTATAAGGGTGGCCAATAATTTCCTGTTTGGAGTGCGGGCCAACGCTTGACCGGTCTCCAAAATCATGGGAATCGTGGCCTTCGAAATTTGGAAGGGTCTTGCTGCTTCCAATTTGGCGGCCAAGACCGACCACTCTGGATGCTCCCCGTCTGCATACATTTTCATGATAGCCTCAACATCGGAGGCTTTGGGCTTTGGGATCTCAACGCGATACTGCGCTTTAGCTCGAGCCTTGTCTATACGCAAGGATTCCTGCCATCTAAGGAGGTCCGATAAAGTGGGATATTGGATTCGTCGACAAGTTTTTTGGCGTTACCACCCGCATGTGACGAGGCAGTGGACAGAGCGTCCATACTCCCTATACCACATTCCTTTCACGGGACAGTGGGCAGACCGTCCATACCCCCTATACCACCCTGGAGCATCCCACGGGTGGTACTTTCCGAGTCATCACAGAGGGGGGTGACTCATCCACAAGCATGCAATCATCAACACCGGATGATTCATGACTGTTGCCACATCATCACTGTCTGACAATTGGAAGGTTGGTTGTTGCGAAATGTCGACAGAAATCATTGAGTTCGACAAGAAAAGGGTTGAAAGTTGTTGTTTTTTGGAAAAAAAACGTTGCTGTTGTATTCAGTTGGCGAGTTACGTAGTAGCTGGCAAATTGAGAAGTTGGCCTGTCTAGCTCAGTTGAAGTTGTCTATATTACTAGAATTAGACGTAAATGACTTCTCTAAATGCCTAGGCTATCTTAAATAACATAAAATACTTGTAAGGTTGTTGCAGAATACTACATGCCGAAGGCTTACAGTCGTTACCACCGGCGGATTTGAAGCAGACTGGGTCGAGCAGAAATATCTTCGTGCTGAACCGGAAGTTAAAAGAGACTTTAATATCTTCTTCAGTTGCTCAAGCTACTCGGGATCATAGCATTGCCTTTGAAAAAAACGAATGTGGGCGCTGAATGTGCAATAAATCACCGAAACAGCTGGAGCAGTAGGTGTCGAGGTGCCTTGATCGAATAGTCGTCAGTTCCGATCGGTCCAGATGAAATAAATCGTGACCACGATCAATGCAAACCAAAGATCCTCAAGCACCATGCGAAATGGTTTTCATGGACCACAAAGATTAGGCAGCCGAGCGCACGATATGTGAGACCACAGAGGTGGAACTGAAAAGAAGACACTCCAAGATGGAAAGAGCTCCTCCCAAATTGGGATTTTCCAGCTGCAGTCGAAATACAGCTGTTGGTAACTTTCGACCTCACCACAATGTTCCTGCGTACACAGGATAATTCCCGGATGAGCTTGTTGGAAAAACCAGAATCGTGCTCGAACCGGTAAGATGCAAAAGGATAATCGGAACTGGACATCCGAATAAATCGGAAGTAAACGTCGGCGAAGACGTTTGAAGAGCTTGTAAAAGTCTTGAACCCAATTCGATGCTCTACTTCGATAACGCTCGGACACGTGAAACAACATTGCGTGCGGCTTATCCGGAGGTAAGGCCTTCCCAACAACCCGAGAAAGTTGATTTCGAGGGATAACTAGGAAGAAAAACTTCTTATCCGAGAGTTGTATACCAAAATAATACGGAGGTGGTGGCGCTGATTGCTGTTCCGGGCACACCAATACTCCCTCCGGCTGAGCGCGACGAAGAATTTGGGTGACTTCGATGTACAGTCGGCGTAGAAGCTTCGAAGGACACTGGTCCGACTGATTTCCGACTTCAATTGTACTGAAGCGCAAGATGAATTCTAAATCCGAGTCGAAACATGTGGTTCTTCCACCGAATAAGTCACGAAGTTACCGTATTCTAAACGCTTGAGCGAAACGCATCCGAAAACTACGGCCAGCTTCGGGGACCATTCCCAGACTTCGCCGATGAGCAGATACACTTGTTAATCTTTGCCGCTGCTCAAATTGAAGATCGGAGTCGACATGAAACCAAATTGGAGCCTCCAACAATCTGATGAAGCGCTCCTGCTGAGATAAATCCTTGTCAGTAAGATCCCATTTACTCAGATGCCACCAAACACATGTTTGTTTCCACCATGGAGCAACTATATTCCAATGAACCATGGTGGAATGCCGACGTGGTGATATTGTAAGGATATCAAATGCTTGATATGGTCCAAAGTCGGGCAGAATGCATTTGAAAATCTCCATTCCAGTCCGAGTCTAGTTTCTGGGAGTAGCTGTACTGGACTGAATTGAGATCTGTTGTAAGAAAGGGAGTCTGTGTTTCTTCAGTTGTGCTTCGATAAACGAAACTTATAAACCATCTTTGGATTGAGGTAGATACAGAAATTCGGACTTGATACGATGAAGGTGTTTGGAATCTCGCTCATACCTTCTACTGAGAACGAATCTATTCAGTAGAGATTGCCATATTCGAAGTGAATGCTGGGGGATGTTAAAATGAGTGGTATAATGCCACAAGCGTGATAAGTCCATATTTTGTGCCACCAGTAATCTTCCACGAACCGTTCGTGCTTGACGGAACCACTGACGGAAACCACTATAGAAACGATCTTCCAAATATTCAATCATCAGATCACCCGCTGGTGATTGACTGAACGGGATGCCCAGGTATTTGGCCGACTCAGTTGGTGAAAGAACCTTCTTTTTAGCAAACGGTGGACATATTTGATGTCTGTTCAAAGCGAGCAAGGTTGACTTGGACAAATTCAGCTTTGCTCCTGATCCATCACAATATAGCTGAACGATGTCGAGTTGAGCCTTCACTCCACTAAGGGAAGACGATAATAGAGTCGAGTCATCAGCAAAAAATAAACTGGTTGCTGTATCCCGTGGTGTGATACAAATACCAGGCCCTTCGTTCGACCGTAACAAATTTCGAAGAGGCTCGATCGTCATAAGAAACAGCAACGCAGATAGTGGATCACCCTGCTTCACTCCACGAGAAGGTGTGATTTTTGGTGAGAGTGTCTCATTCAGCAATAGTGAAACATTCGTGCTGGTGTAAAGAAGCTTCGTCCACGCAATAAACGAATTCCCGCAATTCATTTTTGACAAGACAGCAAACATGTAAGACCAATCCACTCGGTCGTACGCTTTCTCAAAGTCGAGGAAGGTTGCATATGCTTCGTCACAACGATGAGTAACTAGATCTTGTATATCACTCATGTAGCGTATGTGGTGGGGGATGGATCTTCACGTAAAAATGCTTTTCGATCCTCGTGTATCCGTTTAGGAAGCACTTGCTGAAGTCGGTACGCGAGTACCTTCGGCAGCACTTTCACATCCACGCACATTAATGCAATGGGACGATAGTTGCCAGGATTAGCACGGGATCCTTTTTTGTAGAGCAACGTGATTGCCAAGCTACGCTGTGAACGCAGCAAAGTGCCTCGTCGAAGCTGATCGTCGAAGACAATCTGCAGACATTCACCGAAAACTCGCGGAGATAGTTGGTAGAATGCTGCCGGCAATCCGTCCAGTCCAGGTGAAGAGTGTCCACGCATGCTCTTGATTGCACTTTCCATTTCCTCTTTCGTTAACGGAGCGGACAAAAAAGTTTCATCGGAGTTGGATAATGTTTTTGTAATAGATTGAAGTAATGTGTCTTGCTTTTGTGCACACGGCCGCAAGGGAACTCCAGCTGAACTTGATGGATCTCCCATGATACCACCCCAGCGATCTGTGAGCTGAAGGGTGATATCGATCGGATTCCTCGATACTTGACCAGTTGAAAGTAGAACTTCTTCCAGAGGTACGCGATGAGATGTTGAGTCCACTGGTCGAAAGAAATGTCGGGACGATTGTTCCGTATTCTTCATGTGAAAGTCAAACATGGAGTCTTCGTTATACATGGACGAGCTCTTCAACCGTTCATGATAAGAGCGAAGAGCTGTCTCGTATAATTTCTTGTCGTTCACCTGGTTGGATTATCGAAAAGCTGATGCAGCATTGTACAAGTCTGGTTTGATCTCGAACGACATCAATTTACTCCTGTCGACGGATCTTCTTTTGCATTTGTTGTAAAAGATATTTGATGTTCCACTTCCAATGCTCCCAGTCTTTTCCCGGATGAGAAGAAACACGAAGCTTGTCCAAGATACGATCCGCCTCCTCCACGATCGCTTCTTTGATTATCGGATAGTCGAATAGTAGCAGAGGACATTTACAATAACCCCAACCGTGGAGTTGAGAAGAATTTGCGAACTTCATTGTATGCGCCAGATGATCACCCGTGTGAGAGAGGGAGACATAACTGGAATCATTGTAAATTGAGCAGAAAAGAGCGTTCGACAAAAGGATGTTTTCCAGCCGGTGTTTTCTTGGCTGAGGTCCAGTAAACACTCGTTCTTCAGGATGCTGTTGACGCCAAGCGTCGAGAACACCTAAGTTGGAAAGCCACTCCAAACAAGAGAGTCGACTTGGCTCGTGGCGGTGAGTACTGTTGTAGCAGTCCAAGCTGGGGAGCAAGGCTGTATTTAGGTCTCCACAAACAATATGAGTTGCGTTCGTTTCGAAACCTCCAGTGGAGAGCTGGTCAAAAAATGGTTTTCGCTCCGCTGGATCCACGGGGGCATACACGTTGTATATGTACACCGGAGCTCCAAGTATCGCCAATCGTACCACCAGATAACGGTCGTGAACGTTGAGATTATGAAGAGCCTCGGCACTTTTAAATCCAGGAAAGTCACTGCGAATACTAGTCAAAACACTGTTTACTCGTTCCCTCGCGGGATGAGAGTGAAGACTATTCGTATCACTGACAAAAGATTTACTTTCGAATGTCGACGTCAAGTGGAAACGAAAAGTCTCCAGGTGCTGACGATCGCGAAAACGGGTGTCTTGAATGCATTAGATTGTATGTTGCGAATGTATGTGCTGTATAAAAAGGTGACCATTCTTTTTGATACCGTTTGTGTAACGGAAAGAATGGTCTTGTTATTCCAAGTGGAGTCGGGCGGTAGGCTTCCCTTAGTAGAAGACACCAAGAGATCCAGCAACGAGTGTTTGAACTCCCGCTACCTCCGTTAGCTGCAATATTGATGCTTCCTCTGGAAGAAAGGCAGTTGATCGCTGGAGGACCGCCAAATCATTTAGTAATGGGGTATCCCAATGTGCATCAAACCACTCACTCAAAAATAAACTGCCCAATGTGGAGCGTAGAAGTAAAAGCAGCGAGTTTATGGATAGCAATCGACAATGATGTGCCGGGATCCAAAGTACTAGGTGACACGTGTGTTGGATCCAGTGATCGCTGTTGAACAGGCTGGGTGCGGTACTCATGAGCATCAACCCGAAAAAGGAGAGCGAAAGGGTGACGCGTTGTAATTCGTCCATAGCAGGGGAATCGCTCCACCAGTGTGTGACGGAAAAAGCGAATAACTCCTGGCGCTTAGATGGTACGTTTCCACCAACTCGCTTCACCCATTTGTGAAGAAACGTATTGTCGGAGGAGGGCCCGGACGCTGCAAGTACACGATTTATCATGTGAGCTCGCGCCATTTCAGCCAATGCAGGGACATTGTCCCGCATGCTTTTTAGAAGCACCCCGTGCAGAGCAATTGGGTGCTTGGAGCCAAATTTGATAAGGTTGTCTCCGTTGCTGGTGTTTAGAACGTGTTTCGCCGCTTTTGAGACATGAATGTCGGCCCGATGGAGAGTGACTGTTGCGTTGATAAGTTTGGCTGTCTTGATATCCTCAATAAACAAGTCCACCACTTCGCCAACACGAGTAGGGCGATCA
This sequence comes from Albugo laibachii, assembly GCA_902706625.1. NCBI lineage: Eukaryota > Oomycota > Peronosporomycetes > Albuginales > Albuginaceae > Albugo > Albugo laibachii. The sequence goes on along the minus strand of CACSLJ010000233.1, from coordinate 25,013 downwards.
TCTTTCTCTACCCGTGTGTGATTTTTCCTCAGAAAATGAGCTGCTTCTTTCGAAGAAGCAACGGAATGTGGCGTTTCAATTCTGGAAGGTACGATTTGGTATCGGTTGCCGAATTCCCTTTCCTTCGTGGCATCAATTTTTGAGTACTCCACGTCGATAGATTGCAGAACGTCAAAGTAATTAGTGATGGCGAGTCCCTGCTGCTGTCGTGGTGGAGCCTTGCTAACCAAGCTCTTAAAACTGTCGATCGAGCGGTTTCGTTTATTTCCAGATCGAACGATTGTCCGAGGTGGAAGCACGTGAACCGGAGTGACTTGTTGCGAGGGAGTTGTGGCAGTTGCCTTTGTTGGAGGAAGTACCTTGTCCTCTGGAGAAGAAGAGTGCCGGTCCGGTGAGGACGGCATAGAAATATCTTTGTCGCCTGAAATGCTTTCAGACGGAGCAATGCCTCTTGGATCGTCAGTACTCGTGCCGGTTTTGTCCGTTAGAGGCATTGTGGAAAGCGCTTTGGCTGTTTTTTTGTACGTTTTTGTTGCTTGGGAGCTTTACTGGCCGATGGAACATGTGGTTGCACGGGCTGCTGATTGGGTTTCGAGGTTGGTACCGTCATCTGTAAGCAGTACGGACTGCGCTGACCAATCCTTAACCGTTCAGCAGGAGCGGAGCTCCTTTTCCACGAGCAAGATAGTATCTGCCATCAATATATATCTGCTCACCGACTTTTCCAGGCACCAACAGCGGTAGCGGACAAGATACGGAGCAAAAGTACACCCGCCAGGTGGTCATCACTATGCTCTGCGAAGCCACTGCCTCACGGTAATAAGCATAGAGAATTTCACACCCTGTCGAGTACAAAGCTTACGCAAATGTCCTTGGACTAATTTCAGGGCCAAGTCCAAAAATGTCCAAAAAAAACGCAACCCGAGAACATTGTAGTCACGAAACGAGTATTGGTTGCCCAGTATTGTGATTCTTTCGTGCGCCAATGTCTGACACACCGCTTCACTCGTGACCAGGAGCCGCAAATTACCCCCTGGTAACTTTGGTAGTTGGCCAACTTTTTTTCTTGAAACAAATCCCTTCAGGATCTCATTACCATGATCCCGGGCAAATGATTGGAGGAATTGAGCTGGTGGAGTTCGCACCAGTGCTTGGCCCGTTTCCAATACCATGGGAAATGTTGCAATGGGGATGTCGAACGGGTTCGTCGCTTCCAATTGAGCGGACAAAACCTCTCAGCCAGGACGACCCTCTTCAAACAGTTTTTCTATAGCGCGAAGATCCGCAGCGAGAGGTTTAGGCATTTCGACTTTGAATGCAGCCTTCTTCAGGGCTGTTCCGTGCGGAGTTCTTCGTTGCCCTTCAAGATGTCAGTTAGAATAGGCCGAGACCGGTTGCCTCCGTAGAGCTACCCGGTTTTGATGTCGACGATGCGCACTCGGCGTCCACGCCCATGGGTAGGGGAAGGTCGGTGGGGATAGAGTCGGGACGGCCAAGTGTCGCAGCTTCATGAACTACGGAATGGCTGGCTTGTGTGAAAGACGGGGCAACAGCCTTTAGGTCGCGGGAGGAGCCGTCAAACGTCGAATGAAGTGACGGGTCAGATGCCATGGCAACCGCTGATTGGTCAGTAGTCGCAGTCGACTCTTCGTTGGGTGGGAGAGCCGTGCATGAGGATTCAAGTGCCGCAATCGGAGCACCAGTGGCCGACGATAGGGCATTACGGGGTGCAGCATGTTTGGAAGTGTCAGTGAGTGGGCCGGAGATGTCGATGGAAACCATTTTCGTCGACGATGCAGAAAGGAAAACTTGTTTGTTGCTGAACAGTCGTTCGGTTATGTTACACGTTTTTATAACTCCTAGCAGGCGTATCGGGAATAGCCTGTCTAGCTCAGTTGGTAGAGCGCAAGACTCTTAATCTTGTGGTCGTGGGTTCGAGCCCCACGGTGGGCACATCTTTCCCCAGAATGTTAAAGAATTTCTTTTGGACCTTTCTCTCACGCATGTTCCCCAGACAACCAGTATCCTCTATCGACCTTCCATAAAGCTCCTAATAATAACGAGATACCGTCCATATTCCCACCAGTGTGTCCAATATGCAAAACAACCATCCACACCTCTCAAAGATTCGATCCAGGCTGCCAATCTCACACCATCTCCTACTTCCTTTTCGCTTCAACAGCAACCAAAGACGACCCCACAATCGATATATTTGTGTCCTTGCAGCTCTGATCGAACAGTATCTCCCTGAATCCATCCACAACGCAACATCTCAACTCCATCTCTCACTCCCAACGTACCGTGTTCCAGCGCTTACACACACTCTACAAAGACGCTCAATAAAAAATGACAGTAACGATATTCAAAGCGGAAATATATTCGGAAAGGAAAGATGAAAAGATACAAAGCCAAGTGCGTAAACCGAACTTATCTAGCTTGCGTCTGGTCGTTTTGGTTTCGGTTTCGTTATTCGTTGCTTCTTTTTGATTGGCTGATTCTGGATACTTTGGTCTGAATCGATTTGCTGTTGTGATGACGATCCCAATTGGCTCGGATGCCATGAGCGATATGGATATTGCTGTGATGACGCCGCATTCGTATTGCCGGGATTCTGCACCAAGCAAAGTATCGTAATGAGCGTTCTGTTGCGAGGTGTAAGACGACAGCTGGTCATTGGGCTGAGGAGGTATGTCGTGCATGACAGGCCGGTACAGGTCCATTCGTTGTACTTGGGAGCCAGACATTGGCTGTTCTCAAATGAGAAACTCGTCGGGTATTGGCTCACTTTTGCCATGTTCCAATGTTACTGAGAGGTAACTGACCCGGTCGGCCAAATACGATCGGAATACTCCATTGTTGATAAGTATGCTGTACCTTCTGGCTAAAGTTGCTCCGAGTTTCCACACACCGTTTGCATTGGGTCGGATAAGAACCTCACATCTACCAGTATCGTCATAGAGCACATACTCAAAGGCTGATAACTCGAGGACGTGTCCATCTTTCGTATTGAATCTCAGAACGGGCATTGTCGGGTGGAGTTGGCAGTAAACGAGTTGGAGGTGCTTTTTGAAAAAATCGTACGCTTCCTGCGGTATGAAGGTCCACGCAGAGCCGAAATCGAAGGAGAGGTCTTGCGCAGTGCTACGAAAAGAGTATTTCAATTTATATTTGTGTGGACCCAACTGGAATTCTCGTGCATTCGGAGTGGCATTCTCCGACCGTGTTTCGAGCGTGTAAAGAATGGTTTCCACAGACTGTACCACAGCGACCAATGAGCCCATTTCGTGCAGGTTTTTGACGTACACTGGGTGCACGGTATAAATGAAGTGTTCACGAGGAGGGAGCTCTTTTATTGTTTCCATCATCGGCTTTTTCCGTGCGCCCCAAAAGAAAAGGATGGGCTGAGGGTACTGACGAACGAATGCAAGGTTGGACGCGTACTGTCCGGGTCGTTGTCGATCTTCCAGCAAATACTGTGCCGTTTGCAGAGTTGTGACCGCTATCAGGGGCAGATTCATCGTGAACGTGTGCCTCACGCAGGTGGGCACCAATCGACGAGTATGCGGGTCACTGGAGGCATTCAGGTGCCGGGAGTTGACTGACTCGAGTCGTCTTGGAGGCATCGATGCATGCGGCGATACAAAGGATGGACGACTGGGCTGATCAGATATTGGCTGTGTGTGATCGTTTGAGCCATAATCCAGCGGTATGCCCATACTGTTGGACAATGGAAAATCATAATATTGATTCGTGGGAGCGGTTGATGGGCCAACACCTCCTGTATAAGGATACGTGTGTTGTCCAGGATGGTTCATACTCAGTGATGGCACGGGGCCGGCCCCGAGGTAATCCTCGACTGATAAGTCATTATACCCAGCTGCATGATCTGCATGTGGATGGGAATCCAGCAGGGGTGCGTTCCAGATACTATAATCATCCAGATCACCAAAGTGGTCCATAAAGCTCGACATGATACCATGAGGATCGGACGGTTGACTGCCAGCGACCGGCGGGGTCCAGTGACTGCTTTGACCCGTCTCTGTGTCTTGGTTCAAGCCTGGCCGGGGATGCGTATTAGCTTGTTGACCATGTAAAGAGAAATCGGTCGGCTGGACATTGTGACCATAAGGAAGCGGGTTTCCTCCACTTCGATACACACCATGATTGGAGACTTGCAGGCCGCTGTTCGGATCGAATGGAGCATGGCTGTTGATGGGGATTTTTTGTGGAGGATCCATAGAAGTCGGGTGGTTGGCAGCTACGAGTTGACTCAACGAAAATACTCTTGTAGATGGAGGTCGATCGGAGCGATGATGGCGCGTACCGGCGTCTGGGTCCACAGAGTTGAACGAACTGACCGCAGGATTTGTATTGGAAGCAGATGGGAAAACATCCTGGTCATACGGTACAGCGGTATCGGCATAGCCCATTCGATGACCAGTGAGTCGACTGGGATGCACTGGATGGCTTTGTTCGTTTGGAAGCAAGGCCCCGGTCGGTTCGGACCCAATGAGGAGCGTGGGGCTGATTGATACTCAGGCGGTGTCAAATGACCAGAGATTGGTCCGGCCAGAGGATTGGATCCAGCCATCGAGGTAGTAAATGGTGGGAGCGTGGGTACTGCCGACATACTGCCTGATACAAACGGTCCAAATTGAGGATGAACCGCTGTATTCATAGAGAAAGGAATAGAGCCTTGTCCCGGGAATGACCTCGGATCAGAATTCATATTCGATTGATCCACCGCTGCGTTCGTCTTCTTTATGCCTGCCCGCCGGCGAGGGTTCTGCTTCTTAGGGCGTGCAGGATTCTCCGCTCCCGAAGCCTCCACATCCTTTCTCTTCTTCCCTTTACCCCTCTTCTTCGATGCAGCAGGCTGATCGTCTTCATCACCTTCGAGCTCCATCGGGTCCTCCGGGTCCTCATCGTCATTCCTCCTCGACCCATCCCCCATGAGTTTCATTCTGGGAACAATAACTTTCGGCGTGGGGAATTTCACTTCGAGGCTCTCTTCGACGCATTCCGCGTGGGTTTTGTAGGCATTAAAGGTGGCTACCACCATCTCTGCGTCTTGTTCTTTTTGTTCTGCAGCTGAGCCAACAGGAGTACGGATATGCACGTTTGAGACCGCTTTCTTCCCTTTAACGTCAATGGAGAGCTTCATGTAGAGCGTATGGTCGGGCGTGAAATGCAGGTTGAAAATTTCTCCATGGGCTTGCGCGAGGCTGAGCGCTGTGAGAAGGAGGTGGTCCCGACGCATTGCGTGGAGAATGAGAAATGAGGCGATACCATGGAAATGGGTGGAGCAGCTGCGTGTCTGTGGCGTCTGCACGAAGTTGTTCGATGGGATGTGCTGACTACTTTTATGGTAGGATCATTAGGCTTTTTTTTTTAATGGGAGGATTTATGTGTTGGGTGATTGGTTATAAATGGGGATGTTGGGGGTAGGGTGCTGGATTAAACTCAGTTTCTGTCGTAAATTGTGAGCACGTGAGCGTTAAAGATGGAACGGATGGTGCAGAAGGGACGATCTGACTATAGGTGGGTATACTGAAACTGGTCTGCGTAGCTTCGTGTTCACGTGCAAACGCTCTCTAGAAAAAAGTGAGGTTCGATAAAAGCGTTACGTTAGCGCAAAGAGGTGTCATAGGTGGAGGGTGTGCTCACAGGCTTCTTATTGAAGGAGGTGATGGATATGAAGGGCTTGTGGTATTGCTTGATGGCGTGAGGGGATGTGATGTGTTTCATTGCTGATTGTGTGATTTAGGTGCATGCGAATGCATGGCTCGTGTAAATGGAGGATGCTTTGCTTCTAGAATGAAATGCGGAGACTTTGATAGTCTCAATGCTTTATTATGCTAATATATTCTATGTTTTCCTAAAATATATGTCCATAAAAGGTTGTACATTTGAAGAAGCTGAGTACCTACCCAGATTGAGCTCGTAAGGAAATGACACAATCGACGATCCCTTGCGTTACTGCATCTTTTCAATATTACTCAGATTGAAAGTGGAGATGATTAAGGAAGATTTGTCCACTTGTCTTGTAACTGTGGTCGACTAGGAATGATTTACCGTATAGCAGACGAATGAGCCAAAGAAATAGAAAAAACAAATCACAAGTAGTAGCGTCGTGACGCTAAAGAGCTGTTATTGAATAGCGTGTGACTTAATGTCATCGCATCCCACTAACAAGAGGTCGACCGGTAGGATCGGTCACGGTGGTGAATTGGCTTTTGGTGATCGACTAAATCTCGCAATAGTGAGGCGCTCTAAAGGTTTCTACCTTGTGTAAAAGTTTGTGATCCAGCGCTTTCACATGTGGACTGTAAAAAATCTTTCTTGTTACTCAACTGGGTTCCTGTTTAAGTTTTTTTACGCTTAATTCCTTACAGTACGTGTGCAATTTCGTTCACCACTGAACAAGCTCTATCTACTGCAGCCGCCGGTGGATTCGGGAATGCGCTTGACATCTAATAATGCAGACGTAATAGTGTGTATTCCTAGGATCCTCCCGATATCTACCTTATCGAAATATCGACGTATACCCTCTCCATCAAATTCACATGAGTTTGATCCAGAACAATTCTGTGTCTAACGTCGCTAAATCCATGCAGTCGGGATCTTCGGCTTTCCGGATAAAGTAAACCAATCCTGCTCAGTGTCATCCTCGGGATCCTTTTCCAATTCAAATATCATCATCTGATCCATTTTCCACACATCCAAGCAGACTGATACCGACATCAATAGTAGATTGGTCATGCAGGATTTATACACGTGTATCCTTTGACGTTACCTTTGTAAAGCAGGTGTCGCGGAAGCTGGGGTTGTGCTTTTATGCTCGACTATCCCCGGAAATGTCTGTCTTTTCGCAGTCTAATGTGATCCGACAGTCCAGATCTTCGGTCAGCTGTCAAAAAAGGTCCAGACGGATTCATCTACAAAGCGTGCGTCTTTGTCGCACTTCCTTCGATCCGGTTTGATGTGGCTAAGTCGGACGTACATGAATTCATTCGCACTCATGAGTTTAAAATAAATGCGTTGTTTTATTTATGTTTATGATCGAGTGTAAGGATTTGGGTGCTGAAGTACGGGTCGAAGCGGTTCAGCAGGTGGTTCAAGGTACTGTAATCGTGACGATTTATTGATGTCGACCGCCCACTCTTGAGACATGTGTTGCAGGACGCACCGGGGCGAAAGGAGTAGGTTCACACCTCTCCATATTTTGCTTCCAAAAGGCAAGCCGTTGCATCTATGCTAGCAAGTTGTGTGAGTCCACCCACCAAACGATTTGGCCAAGACTTCCGATCCTCCGTGCATAACGCTTTGCTTCGTCACTCATTGCATTGGGGCAGTTATAAACCCCGTCTTCCGTTGACTTGCATTACAAACAATCCCGCTGCCGATCAGATCCTTGAGCGGTTTTTTTTTCGGATTTTGTATGCGAGTAGCCTTTCGATGGAGCTTGCTTCACTTGCGGCCCACGTCGGAAATTGTTACCCCGATTGGCCCCTGAAACGTGCATCATGTGAATTTCGTTGACCCCTTCTATTTTTTCCTTCGCCGCCATTGTTAGCGATTGCTTTTTTCGAAGCGTATAAACGATATCACTTGGGGCTTGATCCAGGCCACGAACGCCGCTAAATTTATCCTGTAACGGTCGTTTACTTGTAGCTTTAGGTCAGCTTGTATCGTAGACTTCAGCACAGCTGGTCTCAAGGCAGCAATAAGAAAAGTGATATAGGCTTGTGGCTCCTGCTCGTCGAAGTCTTCCATGTTTTCTTGATCGAGAACCGTCCGAAAAACGTGAACTAGAGTGTCGACTCTTTACACTGCATCCCCATGTGTAACCGTTTGAACACCGCGCATCGCTCCCACCAATGACGTCATTCGTGATATGTCACATTGCTGGGCATCGAATATTGTAGCCACTCGCACTATTGTACTTCTTCGGCACTCTTCAGTAGCTCATACTTGCAGATGGGCATCAGCGTCTTGTGGTTGATGCATGAGCTGACGGGCATGCGTAGGACTTGACTACCTCCATGCATATTCACTGCCCGAATTCGACGATCGTACGCCATGTACCCATCCATGACCGCTCTCTTGTGGCTTTGCGTAACTCCTCTATAGACAGGCGGCCTTAGTAAGTCTACTGCCGTGATCACTTGTGCGTTCGACGATGCAGACACTTCTCCACACATGTCATCGTCAGTCTCGCGCCCTCTGTGTGCTCTTTCAAATAATACCCATTGATGGAGAATACTCTCTGTTCCAGGACGCTGAGACATTTCGCTTGCGAGATACTCAAGCTTCCCGTCTACCTCTTGCGCTCTTTCATCATGTACAGCCGCTTTTCATGGACTGCCAAAATCGACAATTGCTGTTCTGCTAGCTTCTGCTGTAGCTGCAGCTGGTATCTGAACTCATGCCATTTCAGATCCATTTGTCGAGACACGACTTGTGTCATCTTCTGCGTCGTCTTAACCATGGCGCGGTTGAAACTCTTTTGCTCCATGCTCCACCTAAGACTCGATTCCATAGGCAATGCCTCCAGAGTGCGTCGTATTTCTTCCGTCACTGGAACCGGGGAAATCTCACGCGAACGCACTTGATGTTCACTCATCGTCCTTAAAAGTATTCGCTTGTACCACTAAAGAATTCTTTGTAGCGCCTCACGCTAAATCGACTATTTTCAAAGTGTGTTTTATTAGAAATCTCCTCTAGCCTCAGACAAGCTATTCTCCGCTAGACATTGCAGCTGAACAGCAGCTGACTATTTGAACTGACGAAGCGTCTCAAATGCGTAATGCCTAGCCTAAACACTGAGCCGTAACTTGACTGCCAAGAAACGGCTGGCAAAGTTACTAGCGTGGAGTGAACCGCTCCCCAACACCGTCCATCAAATGACAACGTGGAGTGAAACAAGCGATCTCTGAAGCTACAACGTACACAATCTTTTAGTAATTCGCATCTGATGCGTTGACCATTGCTCCTCCGAATCGGACAGCTCCTTCAACCATCCTTTGGCCACACGAGCCAATGGACGTATTTACCAGCGCTCCACATCGCCATGGAAATATGGCACAATGGGAAAGCACATCTGTCTGCTGGCAACAAGCCATCCTGAGGCATCTGATGAACTGAAGCTTACAATCTCCTACCCGAACGTGCCACAACGACGTCAGTAGTACAGGCAGCAACCAGTGTGTCTGACGGCCTCATACTACATTACATAGGTGCTACTACCAAAAAGTCACCTCCTCCAGCGTACTTACTCGACGATTGACCTCATCGCATGGATTCCCCCACCATAAGTGCAAGACTGTTTCCAGTAGAAATGCGACTCAAGGGGAAGCATCGCATCTCTCACGAATCCTTTGGAACCTCCGTAAACAAGTCATCGGTTGATGACACATTGATCATCCCGGGAGCGATCCATTACTACTGACACAGAGCAGGCTTGCGGGTACGGCAACGCCAAATGCAATCAAGATCCCAGTATCCCAGTATCGCTTCAAACAAGTTGCAGTGATGGGCTCTATCTCAGGCTGGACTTTACCTCTTATCGGTGATGGGCAACTTAAAGGTCCCCACCCGTAATGCATAGTCTCAGCGTATTCCATTGCTTCTTAACAGTATCTGAGCCTGTTCCTCCTAATACCACATCCATTCCACTACAGCCACTAAAAGTGATACTATAGCAAAAACAGCATATTCGCAAGCAGAAATATATCCAAAAAAAAAAAGTGCAAGCTCCTCACGCAACTGCGAAACAGAATCTCATCAGAGTGCATCCGAACGAGGTCTCGTTGCCCGTCGTTGATTTCTCGGCGTTGGAGTAAACATTTGAGCAAGTGGGTCATTTGACCGTTGCGACGACGACCCCGGTTCCAACATTTGATGCTGGTGGTGGGCTTGTAGTACAGGACTCTGTCCAAACACGTCATCAAATCCTGTGGCCGCATACACATTGGCTGGGTCTTCCTGCATTTGGTCTTCATTGGAATGATGTGCCTGAGACGTTGAAGCTTTCTCACCCGTTACTTTGGGAACTGCTTCTGGTATGTGTGTTTCCATCTTGCCATCCTCGAGCATGAATGCCAGGTAACTGATTCGATCCGCGAAATGAGTGTCAAACTTTCCATTATCGACGATTATGGCGTATCGTTTGGCCACAAGAGCTCCCAGTTTCCACACACCGGCGTCATTGGGCTGTATACCGATGGTACATCCCCCTTTAGCGTCTCGGAACACATACTCCTCCGCAGATAGCTCGAGGACGTATTTAAAGGCGATTTCGATTCGAAAAACGGGCGGTGTGGGATTAATAGAGCAACGAGGAAGGTATACCGGTCCATGTGCATTTGGGTAGCTCGCGTCACCCACCAAAAAGTTCATGAAATAGTCGTAGGCTGCCCGCGGTATGAAGGTCACCCCCGAGCCAAAATCGAACGAGAGCGGGACAGAGGCCTCACTGAGACCTTCCAATTCGTACTCCACGCCATTCAGATGGTACACTTGTGACTCTGGATCGGCAATCTTTGGTCGTTTTTTAAATTTGAAAATATTGATGTTGGCAGCCTCGACCATAGCGACCAAGGAGCCCATATCATCGAGATTGCTCAGGTATATTGGATGCAAGGTGAACACCTTTTGGTTCATCTCCAACTCTGGGGGCTCGCTCAATGGGTTGATCGTTGGCAATCTATTATTGCCCCATAAGAAAAAGATGGCCTTTGGGTACTGACGGATAAATGAGAGAGTGACCGCGAAATTTCCAGGTCTTTTGGGATCTTCCAACAGCTGCTTATGCTGAATCAAGTGATCCATAGCTTGACGGTGGAACTTTACAAGCATTGGGTGCTTGATACAGCGCGGATTCGAGTGACCAGAAGGTCCTTGGCCGCGGTGATTTCTGCGGAAATCCGTCAGATTGCGATGCGTTTGAGATGCGTCGCCGGATTGGAGTCGTCTTGGCGGATGTCTTAGGTCCGACGATGACCGATAAAACTGCCGAGGAGTATATGGCTGTGCCGGATTGGAGCGAAAATTCGGAGGTAATGGCTGCATATTGAGCTGGTCGTCCAAAGGCGGGGGGGGAACGTGAGCTTGGGCACCATACCCGAGATTGGGGTATCCCATGGCGCCAAAATTGACATTCTGCGTAGCACCTCCTTGCATCGGCCCGTAATTCGGAGCGGCTCCAAACCTATTTTGAAAGATACCGGTCTCTTTTTGAAAGACATCCAATAGATGCGAGAGAGACTGTATATCGAGTGCGTTGGCTGGAGTCTGAGGCTGATACGGTTGATGGTTCATTGGAGCGTGACTCAACCCGTACATGTCCGATGGCCCGAGATTCGAGCCAACCTGGAATGAATGTTGCATCCCAGCTCCGTGGTTGCCCGAGTATACATCGCTTTGATACGTATTGGCTTCGGGGATGTTGTTGCTGGGATGCGTCTGTTGTCCAAGCACACTCGAGAGCGATGGCACGTGGTCAGTCGGCGGCATGCTTGCAATATCGTTCAGGAGACCATCCTCTGCTTGCCCCACATGTGGATGATTTGAGTTCCCTGCTACTGTACTAGCTTGCTGGTTGGGATGCGTAGGTTGAGCGAGATAATTCGTGGGATTCTGATATCCATGTATGGTTCCTGCGCCTTGCTTCGGGCCTGCCCAGTCATTGACACTCGCTACACCATATCTAGAAAAGTCGTACAGAAGTGGAGCGTTGGGTTGAGTACTCTGCCCATACCCAGAGCTTTCAACACGATGAGAGGAACCAGTACCGGAGGCTTGCCCTCCGCTGTTCAGAGGGATTCCTTGTGGAGACTTTCCAAGCGACGATTGATCCGTAGAGAAGAGGTCACTTGTCGATGATACCCTGGTAGGTGGCGGTCGATTCGGGCGATGATGTCTTGATCCCACGTTAGGATGCACAGAGGTGAAGGAATTGATCACAGGATTGGTGTCATGCACCGTATTCGAAGCAGAGAAGAATGCGTCTGGATCGTAGGACAGACTGTTATCGGGAACCATTTTCCCCTGTCTAGTGATTCGACTGTGATACGAGTTGGCTGCATGAGAGTGTTGAGGTCTCAGTTGATCGATTCGGTCGTTTATAGGGAGAACCCAAGGTCGTTCCTCATTAACCGAGTTTTGACCCAATGAGGACTGTGCAGCTTGCTGTCCAACCAGTAGAGAATTGCGATCGGAAATAGGGATAAACTCATCCATGTGTTCATGGTTGGATTCTTCATACTCGTCCAGGGGACTGGTGACAGGCACACGGGCGTCCGAATGCGTGGGGGCTAAAGCATGAGGACCTCCCTCAGGCCGAATGGAGCCCGAGTTTGGGTTGTTTGAGGGCGAGTTAAATCGACCGGAGCCAGAGTTGATTTGAGACTTTGGATGGATGGAGTGGATGAGTGCGTCTGGAGTTTGGTAGGGAAGAGGTGGTGTTTGAACGTGAGGGAGATCGTAAATAAGAGGGATATCATTTGCTAGAGGTATTGGTGAGATTGGTTGGTTGGTATTTGTGAGGGTGTTGGGTTCATTGATTGGTTGAAATGGGGATTGCGATGATTGGCCAAAATGACGTACATCGAGGCTTGTTAGTTTTAATCCAATGGGAGCTCGTGAGGAAGTTGCACTATTTTGAGGGAGAGACGCAAAGGGTTGTTTGAGGATGGATGCTGATTGTGAGGGAGTTGAGTTATCGATGAGAGAGTTGAGTATCGGATGCTGAGGTCCTGCGTTTGCCTTTTGAGTATTCCCACGACGGCGTTGCGGCTTCGATGGCGGCGTACCCTCAGGCTTAGGCTCATCCGCAGTGTACCTTGGCCTTCCTCTCTTTCGAAGGGGAGGTATCTGTGGATTATAGTCAGCACCTTCCTTAGCTTCGTCCATTCCCTCAGGTCTCTCATAATCCTCAATTTCCCCAGGACGCTCAGGAGAATTCGCCTGCTGTTTTCTTTTTCTTCGCTTCTTGATTCCCGCCGTCGCACCCTGGCTCCCAGTCGTTTTCTTTCCCGGGATTGTAGTGGTCGGTCTCATATAGGCGGTTACAATTTCAGCTTGAGGTATTTCGATATCGAGGTCTTCTTCCTCACAATCTTGAGTGGAGGAGTACAGATTGTAAGTTGCGGTTACCATATCCATGCGGGAACGGGGTCCGGCGTTTGAGTGACCTTGAGGGGCGATCGTGAGGGTACGTGAGGTTGAGGCGATATGGTCTTGAGGGACCTCGTGAATATCCAGTTTAAACTTCATGTAGAGCGACAATTGGGGGGTTAGATGGAGTTGGAAGTGCTGCCCATTGGCGCGGGGAAGGCTGAGCGCAACGAGTGCGAGGTGGTCTCGACGCATTGCGGAGAAATTGAGAGTGAGTCACTGCATTGGAATGGCTGAGGATAGAGCAGCTGCGTTTGAGTAACTTTTGAGTAAAGAACATTCGATTTTGTACCCTGGTTACGTTTTTGGTGGGATTTAAGTCATTTATGGAACGATTACAGGGTAACTGGTTGATTCGCTAGGGTGATCGCGTAATGTATAAATTTAGACAGACTGTATCGCTACAATGTGCGGCTAGAAGCGTAAACAATCAACAAAGGAAGCGAGGAGTCCAGATGGGAAAAGTGTTTTAAACAGGTAAAGAACTGGTTGGCGTAGATTTCTAACAACGTGCAATTGATATCTTGTGATGCGATTGAATACGTCACTTGCAGTTATAAACGATAGAGGCCGTACTCAAAGACTTTTTGATAAAAGAGCCGCTCGAAAGATCCAAATTGGGTCTTTGTGTTGTAGTTGGAAGGAGATTGATGAGTTTCAGGAGTCATAAAGTGCAGGGTTCGTGCTTACTTATGACGGACGGGTCCGATTATAGAAGGCGGAGACGTGTCTAGTGGTGATGTGGTAAAGACTCTCCACTTGAGTCATGCCCCATATCAAGTTTTGTGGGAGTACACCGATAGTCAGTACACTGCTGGTTGATAAAAACATACAAATAATTAACTTTAACAATAAATATAGTGTTGTTTCAAAAGGAACATTTCCTGACTTGAAATGTTTTGAAGAAACTGCCGAGCGTTTTTATTTCCGTGCGAGTACCGTAACATACCGAAATTGAGGTCGAGAAAAAGTGACATGCGTCTTTACCAAAACTTGATCTTGAAAAATAATCAAACAATCATCGGACATAATTTAGGAAGACTTGTCCACTCGTCTTTTAGTATGATTGAAATCCGATTAGGAGTGATATATCGTGAAATTTGCGGATTACAATTTGAAAGAAAAGCAAGCGACGAGTACAAGTAGCTGTGAACTAACGCACTGCGGGTATGTAGTGTGTAACCCAACGTCATCGCACTTAAGAAGCGAAAGCGCTTTGTCACATTTGATCATCTTTGTAATTAATAAAAACGTTTATCAACCGTACTTTTGCAATCCGTATCATACCAGGTGACCGAACTTTGCATCAATGTGTCAAGAACCACGTTGCTAGACTGGACTCTCATCAATCGTACGACATTGCTACCTGTGTAAATGCATAATCTAGCGTTTATCACTCATCGAATATACTGTAGCAAACGAAACCGTAATTTTCTGCAAAATAAAATCAAACTCGTAATCTCATACCTTGTGCGAATAACCTAAGGTATGAGACCGGTTTATGGCCGGGATTCGTGTACCTTAGCTAAAATCAAATGTTGACTTCGCTTTTCGATTTTTTTGGTTCCGAAATAGCTTAAAAGAAATGGGAAGGCCGTGGCTACCCGTTGCAGCAAACCATACTTCTTAAAAATTAAATATAAGAAAGTTATGGAACAGAGCAAAGAGGCAAAAATACTGGATTTTTCACGAATGGGTCAGTTTATGGCCGTTACAAGTCTAATACAAAACTCAATTGTATTACTCGATCTGTTGCAACTGTTCTTGAGTCATGATGCGATCAAGCATGTTGACTGTCTTGCGCTTTCCTTTGCATTTCGTTGACGGCTTGGGAAGGAAGAGTACCTCCGTACGGAGCTCTTGTCGTACTGTGAGCCACACCGGGTTGCTTGGTACGCTTCCGTTTTTAACACCTCCATCGGCGTATAATTCTCTACGTGCACGCATCTTGGGTGCTGAGATTGGCCAAAGGACAGTACTGGCAAAGCCAGAAATCACATTATCTGGCTTGTCAAGCACACCATTTTGCCACGCGCTCGATGCTAATGAGATTGCCTGTTTCTTCGTCAAGCTCGACACATCTTCATCGATCATGAAGCGGTCCATGGAGTGACGCAGGCTGGTCTTGAAGGGCTTGAACACAGAGACATCTAAGGGCTGCAAGATGTGTGTGGAGTTTGGAGGAAGAAGAAGTAGAATAATCTTCATCTCGATCGCCTTCTCAACGATTCTCTTGCTGTAATGGCTTGCATAGCCGTCGTAGATGAGCAGCAGTGGCCGAATGACGCTGCTGGGTACGCTTGCTGCAAAGTGCTCCAACCACTTGACGAAGATAGCTTGGTTCATGAACGCCTTCGGAGCGACGGCAACTGTAGCACCAGGGACGGAGCACTCACTCAGGATGTCACGATTCAAACGTTGGCCTGAAGCAGGAAGAGTGGCGGTAGACACAATCCGGAGGCACTAAGACAGGCAACTAGCGTCAGGTGGAAGCTCATGTCGATGCACTTTGTCCAAACGTTCTTGGGCCCACGCACAGCGATGACTTTCCTTGACTTCGTTTTCTGACCAAATCCCGTCTCGTCCATATTAAAAACGCGGTCGTTAATTAGTTTGCGCTCGATCGCGTGCTTAATCAGCTGATTCAGAAGATGATTGAGGTTCTATTGCCAGACTTGATTGCGTGCGCGAGAAATCACTTGAGGGACCCTTAGTGAAAGCTTGGAGTGACGCGAAAAAGAATCGTTTGACCCATCCGTCTCCCAGAAGACCAGCCGATCGTGCGGTGCTGTAAAGCACGCGGTACGCCTCGTTCGCTTTGCTGAGTACCATCTCACGCGTAACAGGGAGACCCTCTCGTTGCATCCCTACGATACACGTTTGGAGCTCGTCTTCAACTTATTGTGAAAGAACGGGCGGTGGTTCGGTTCTTTTGACTGTCACACCAGAGCGCTGTTGGGTAGCGCGGCGGCGGATCGTTCTTTCTAGAATTGTGGGAAACAACTCGCGAACGGTGTCACACAACATACCACGTTCATGAGCACCGAGAGCCTTCGCGAGATCGTCTTGGCTGTAGACCTTTCCCTCTTCATCATGCGTCGTTGCAGTATGTGATCAACCTGGGTTTGATGCGTGTGGGCGGCCGTAAACTGACCCGTTCGTTGAACAAGCCAATCAGATCGCTCAGAGTTGTCAGCTCTAGCATTTGATTGGCTACTGCCGATTATCGGCCAAAAACTGGTCGTCGGCCATAATCTGGCCTCATACCTTATAACCACGCTAATTCCCTCACTCCTCACCACTAGGCTATTCCCCCTTACTATATAACCCTCGACAACACGCACCGCAAGTTACAATCGTACACTCGCTAATCCAATAATTACAGCACGTCCTCCAATTACACTAATTACGCTATTTTGACCTCAAGCGCGACTTTTGAGGGACCACGTTGGTATCGATTTCCCTCAACAGGTCACTACCCTCATCCTTACACCTAAAATGAGGCACAAGAAACCATCGAAAGTATAGCGTCAAGAAAACGATCAATGAACACCCCCTGCGTCTCAACAGATACTCATATGCTCTCCCATCGACACAGCACCCCTCAATAGCTGTAGCGTTCGTAACAGACAGAAAAAGCTCGAGAAATCTCCGTTCATATCCTTTGAGGGAATCTCCTCAGCAACCTACCCTTTGAGGTAACTACGACATGAGTCCTCCCTCTACTACTCACGAGGAAAGCTGTTGAGGGTATGGTACACGCAATCGTTTTATAAAGTGATTTTCTCTTTAAGATTATCTCAATATGTAAAGCGACGTTCGCTGCGTATAAAGATGCGGTTTGGGAGTACAAAAGGTAACCAGTTCCCTCCTTCGTGACTGCCAACAATCTGCTGACTTGACTACGCTTGAGCTGTGGCTTGATTGGTGATTGTGACTTTGTGGGAAGGGGGGTTCGAAACGGTCTCCGGGGAGACAGGTTTGATTTCGGGTATAGGTTCAGAGGTTTTGACTTCATTTTGTGGTGGCTTGACCTCGTTCTCATGATGCGGTTTCTTTTCTCCGTGAGATTCGGGGTTCTTGACCTTTTCTTGTGCAGTCTCAGTTTTGATAGCGTCCTCAGATTTGATTTCAGCAGTAGACGTAGTACTCTTTCCCTCATTCTTTGGTGAGTCGGTTTTGGTAGCGTCCTTTGCTTCCTCGTTGGCGGAAGTCTTTCCCTCATCCTTTGAAGACTCAGAGTCAATAGCGTCCTTTGCCTTGTTTTCAGACGAAGTTTTGCCCTCATCCTTGAGTGAGTTGGCAGCGTACTTTGTTTCCTTTTTAGCAGTAGGAGTAGTGCTCTTTGCATCCTCTTTCATTGACCTGAGTTGACAACGTCCTTTGTCTTGATTTCGTCGGAGGAATTTCCCTCATTCTTTGCATCAGAGTTCTTGGACACCTTTTCAGCAGTACTCATTTCCTCATCCTTTGACTCAGAGTCTTTAGTACCCTTTGTTTCCTCATCGGCAGTACTCTTTCCCTCTTTTGGGGCCTCAGAGTCCGAAACGTCCTTTGATATCTTTCCAGTATGATGTTCCGTCGTCTTCCCCTTCACACTCACTGCCTCAGAGTTATTCGCCCCATCAGAGTCCTTTTCCTCATGAGTTTTTGCCTCCTTACTCTTGTGTGCCGCGACTTTGTGAGTCTTCTTGGAACTGAACCATTTCGTAGTGTGTTTCTTCACGGCTCCATGCAATTTAGAAAACATATTCGTGATATGTCCTTTCACTTTGCCAAAGGTGCTTTTCACTGAGTGGTAAATGCGTTTAAAGAAAGACTTTTTCTCAGGTTCCGCTTCTGAGGAATGTTTGGCTTGATCCTCTTTATTCTCGTGTTTGTGAGTATGTTTTGAGGGATCGAATTCTCCCTCTTTACTTGAGGTAGATCGCAGTGAGTGCTTCTCTTTTTCATGAGTTTTTGAGTCGGCTCCGGAATGATGTTCCTCCTTTTTATTGTGAGGCGCGTCAGCTTTCTTTTGAGGGTGTCCACTTTCACAATGAGTGTGCCCCTTTCCCTCCTCATTCTTCGAGTGTTTGTGATTCTCTTCATTACAACGACCGACCTTTGCCTCATCTTTTTGAGGGGTCCTTGCCTCATCCTTTTGAGGGGTCTTTTGTGAGGGTATTTGAGGGGGAACCTCAGTGGTTTGAGGTGTCTCAGTGGGCTTGGTAGTTGGTGGTGAGGTCACTTTCTTCTCGTGTACAGGAGTACCACTTGCAGTACCTTCTTTCGGAGTGTGATCCTTGTGAGGATGCTGAGGGGTTTGAGATGTCTTTTCTCCCTCCTTTTTGTCCTCGGTCTTCTTGAGGGTATCTTGAGACTCTTTCTGAGCTGCACTCACAGCAGGTGCTTCCTTAGCCGGTGGCAGGCTGGGGGGAGGAGATTGATTAGACGGAGGTGTGCTGGTGGGTGCTTCCTCAGCTGCTGGTTTGGTGGGGAGAGGATGGTTAGCTGGTGGTTGGTTCGACGATGTGGAGCTGCTATCTCCTAAAGGCTCAAGTTCGACGAGATTTCTGATTGCAAGGCGTTGGGCGGTTGTTGTTGAATCGATAGCCAAAGCTGCGTGTTGCTGACCGGGGTCGAGTAGCATGAGCGCAAAGACTGGCAAGCTCTGAGAGATGCGAACCATTCTAGTTTGTATTTCCAAAAAATGTTTTTTGTAGTTAATGAGTTTTGAAAAGTGAGTGATGGAATGCGGGCGGTCTGCCTCCAAAGAGTGGGACGTTTAACTGGATTTCATTCCATTTTCACTGGATTCCTGACCCTGGTAAAGCAAATAGAAGCTTCAAAGAGTGATACGTTGCATCGATCTTGCTAGCCATCTCGCGGGGTATTCGGCTCCCCGAGCGGAATCGCATCAAATACAGAGCATAGCTTTCTACTTTGTTTGAGGCTTTCAATCCTTCCCGCCCTCGGGAATGTCTGCAGGAGATGAGAGACCCAGTCTTCAAGTCTCAAATATAGAACATGGAACGAAGTTGTCAGAATGCGGAATCACGCGATTCCTAGCGACTCAAGACGCCTCATATAAATCGAACTGTAGATAGAAGGAGATGCGATGGACAATTCAAAAATGATGCAACTTTGTTTTTATCGAAGCTACTTACGCATCCAATTCTAAACCTCGAGGACGTGTAAGCTGTGTTTATATCACTTCCCAAACCATTCGAATTGCTATCTGAGTGTGGCTGTGCAGCGGGGGGTATGTAGAGGTATTCTAACGTTGATATTTGATGCGATTCCGCTCGGGGAGCCGAATACCCCGCGAGATGGCTAGCAAGATCGATGCAACGTATCACTCTTTGAAGCTTCTATTTGCTTTACCAGGGTCAGGAATCCAGTGAAAATGGAATGGAATCCAGTTAAACGTCCCACTCTTTGGAGGCAGACCGCCCGCATTCCATCACTCGCTACTCCCGCTACCAAGAATACTTCAGCAAGTATGCTTCACGTCTCTCGGAGCTTGCCAGTTGGTGCTTTCATGCCCCATTTACGACTGAAAGAGAAGCAGTAATCCCGTACAACTGGCATCATGAGAGATCATTACCGCCTCGGTAGCTGATTGAATGATCGCCACAAGCTCTAATAGCACTCCCATGGAGACGGGGAGCTTCCGAAGCCCGAGGAGTTTCAAAGTAATATCGAATTCATTGTGGATTATCGCTCTCTCACTAGAAACTATTTCGTATCAGCCTCCATAACGCGGCACAGTTGCTCCTCTGCAGAGTTGAAAGTACGAGCCGACACTACAAGTAGATCCATAAGCACAGAATAGGAGCGCATGAACCAAGCTGCGTATACTTACTGAGGATTGACCTCTGGTTTCACGTTGGGCTCAAAGTCTAATCACAGAAAATAACGTTAGCGATAAGAAGGGATTTCATGTAAATTTCGGACATTTCAGGAAATTCATGCAGCACCAGCGTGCGGATTTAACTTTCTTGCATTTGGATTCCTCTTCCTCACGTTTCCGCTCGCCTTTGTTGGTGTCAGGTTCACTGCTTTCTCCCCTTATTTGCGACCTGGAAGTCAGAGGTCCCGATTCCTTATCGCTGCCACTTTGTGCGGAGAACATTGGAATTGTTGCAAGTACGACGACGCAGATGAAAATTGGACGGCGCATAATGAGTTCTGAATATCGTTCTGGACGGAGCAGTTCTAAACGGATAATGGGATATCTGACGCATTCGAAGTGAGATGTATAGCTGGAAGAGTAGGCTTGACGTAGATGCAGTGAATCGTTAGCGCTACTAGTAGCAGAAGCACTGAGGCTCTTGTAGGTGCTCCTTGTCGCATCCGACGCTTTTATGCGCTGATATCGCTTGATACCCTTCTACCTACGTGTATTTACTTCCAGATAGCACCGAGCTGAATCGCATTCGCAACCTATTTTTGCACTTGTAGAGAACCTTGGTGCCATATCAACGTTTCGACTCGTCACAGTTTTTGTCACGTGTTATTTTGAGTGATGAAAGAGCTTTAGAGCGCAGACGCCTTTCAAAGCTTTGACTGTATCGATTGCGTAGAGGAGCAGCGCAATTTCTATCCAGTGGAAACGGCTACATCGTTGACGGTCCCGCTGCATTGGCTTTCTGAAATTCGGTTCATACTATGTAGCCATTGTTGACGCCGTTGAGTTTGCAAGAAGTGTGTACCGTTAATTCAGCACATAAAGGACTGTGTGGTTCCAGGATACGTTTTGCTGACCATATATGATATACAAATGGAAAAGTGTGGTACGGCACATTCGCACCTCAGTTGAAGCTGTTAATATCACTAGAAATAGACGTAAATGACTTCTCTAAATGCCTCGGCTACAACAATTACCATGATAACATGCAGATGTGACTTGAAAAGTTACACAAAAGAAAACGCAGCGCAAAATAAGCTGTGTTGAGTAGATTAGCCACTCAACGCATACTTACATTCACACCTCAGCATTTATAGATAACGTAAAAAATCGGGTTATGATCCCGAAATCGGACAACAAGCGGCATCGAATGGTCTGACGAATCAGCACATCGAGCACGCACAATCGTTGCTCGAATGCGGCCTCAACTCAATCTACTGTACTATACAACAAGTCAGCGGTGTAACAAAGCCTACTGTGCTCGGTTGTCTTCATCTAATGTGACCAGAAAAGTCCATTGCTGTTTTCATCATGCTCACTTTATGATCCAGCAAAATTGATACAAAAACAACGAAACTACAGAACAGCGAGTGACACTGCTGCAACCTCTACACCAGCACTCTCTCCATCTTGCTCGTCTAGTGCTCTCATTCCTATTTGCATCAGGAGCTCTTTCGTAAGCAATCGCGTTCCTAAGTCGACAGTCTTTCTGTGCTACTGTGTCCTCTGCCTCTTCGGTGGCCGCAAAACCACCTCAGTGCGCACCTCCTGTCGGATTCGGAGCCACACCTCCAACCCAGGTCGATAGCCAGGCTTCGTGCTGTCCATGAACTTACCCAGTCGGTCCACCATCATGTCGATGGACGGTGGGAACAGCCCCGTCGCCGAAAGTCCGTTCTTGATGTTACTCTGCTTCCCTGTCACGTGCTCCACGAAGGCCTTGATCGCAATCCGCTCTGCGCCCTTCTTCGACAGAGTGGTTGCCGAGCTCCGCGCCGCGATTTTTGCGATCTCGCTCGTGATACCGCGCTTGAACGGGCGGAACACGGCGATGTCTAGCGGTGGGACGAGGTGAGTTGCGCTGGGCGGAAGGCGAACCAGCAGAACTTGGCTCCGCTCGCAGCGCTCGACGGTGTCGAGGTGGATGTGAGACGAGCACCCATCCCAAATTAGAAGGAAGGGGTGAGGAACAGAGGATGGAACCCTGGAGACAAAGTGATCGTTCCACTTGAAAAGGGGTGGCACCACGAAGCCGCACGCTGCCACGGTGGCAACGAACGAGAGTTGGAAGCTGGTCTTGGGGCTGCTCGTGTACACGTTCGTCGAGCCGCGGATAACGACAACTTTGCGCGTTTTGATCGTGACTGTAAACTTGACTCGCCCATGTCGAAGATTTGCGGCGGCTCGAGCTTGTTTTCGATCGCAATCTTTCAGGGCGTGTGAAACAGCTGCTGCAGAACATCGATGCCGACAGAGTCACGAGCGCACGACACCTTCTGTGCCACGCGATTAGATAGTTCGGGGTGACGCTTGCGAAATCGCCTGTACCAGCCTGCCGTTAGGTCCTTGATGGACGCGTGTTGCCCTGAAGGCGGTGGTGAATCTTATTGACTTTCTGAAGGATCTTCTAGCGCCCCACTGGTTCACCGCTTCGTTGCAGCCCGAAGATCTATTAAACCAGGTCGTTCTCGATCGAAGGTGGAAGTGTCGGCTTTGTTCCTCGCCTCTGTAGAAGCAATAGCTGTCCTTCTTGGCGGAGATTTGTGTACCTCGTCAACGTGATAGCAGCGATCTTGGTGTTCTGAGACACTGCGGCAATCTTCTCGCCTGCCACTATGCGTGTCAAAGACGCCTCGCATGTTGCTGTAGATCTTGCGGCGTGTCTTCATGGCCGCTTCCTTTCCGAGAGTACGCGGCAGCTTTACTATCCTCACCACTCAAAATTCAATTAAAAAAGTGCACTGTGGATCATAATGTGGACATCAGGAGAGGCATGTCGACTGTTATGATTGACTTATTCGTAAGAATGGATCAAAAACCAGGACGGAATCATAAAGTGGTCGTTGATGTTACCGTAGAAGAAACCACTGTGTTAACATGCGATGAGAAATAATACAAAAGTGAGACTCGAACCTCCATCATAAGTTCACCAGGCTTAACATGTATCCACTACGCTAAAAGTAAAGCAATGCGTGACGGATAAATATATTGAATAAAACGAAAATGCTTATCGAGATTATCAAACGATTTTGAAGCAAGAAGCAGCGTGTGATCTTCGCAATTGAAGATACAATTGCAGCATGCCAAAACCGTTGCGTACTTGAGTTTTCGTTGATGTTTCATTCCGCAAATAAACACTTCGTACAGGTGCTTTATTCTTAATTTGTATCGTGATAGAAATCTGGTGCTCCTGACAAATTCGTTTCGTCCTGTGGATAGAAACCGTTTTCTATACGAACGATCTACTTGATGGCCTCAAAATCCGTTTGAACCGACTGAATGCTCACAAATATCCGACAAGCTCTAAAAGCTGAGTTTATCTTCTCATGAAAGGGCTTCACTTCTATGAAAACAACAACTAAGGCTCGTACCATGCTCAAGTCCTCAAAGTGAGTCATCAGCAAGGTATCGTGAAATCCTGTAATTTTCTAGAAAAGCTGAGCTGGCTCTAGTGAATGAACAGAACCTGCGACAACTGAAGCCAAACTAAGAATTCAGTCTAACATCTCAACAATACACAAGTTGAGGAAAAAGCCTCTAATTTGTAAGTCCACACCGACACTTTTCGCCTATAGAATCACTTCTCCGTATTTTAGCCGTAAATCGCTCCTTCCCTAATCAGAGGCTTCCCTATGAATACGCCATGTCTGTATGAAAAAGAAAGCATGATTGTGCTAACGCGATCAATTGAACATGTTCGATTCAATACAAACGAGTGTGCCTGCCTCCAGGAAGCCCTAAAATCTATGAGCCTCACTTTTAAGGCAGAATCAATACAATGAGGCAGTAAAACAAACACAACCTATCCAGTAACATTGCTGTGTCTATGAACAGCACCCTGCAACTTTCAGCGTACAAAACTTAGAATCTACTCCGATCGTGAAGCAACAACAAAAAACTTTGAATCGGGCCATGTCAACCATTGTTGTATCTTTCCGTTCGAATAAGAGTATATTTACGACTGGCTGTTTGTCTACGACGGTTTAGATCTTCTATATGGGCCTATTGCTCTGGGCCTATTCCTCTGTGCCTCTGAATCCAGGCCACCCGTCTACCAGCGCGATGCTTCACCTGACACATTCCTGCTGTTCTTATCTGTCCGGGTACGTACAGTGGATGTTTAGAGTGCCTCCAAAAAACCATATTGAGTATGCGATCTATGGCAAGAAGCTAAAAGTAGGTTTATAAACACAACATCCCAACTTTTGTAGAAATTAAACAAAATATCCCAAAATCAAAAATAATGGAACAAAATATCCCAAAATCCCAAAATATATAAAAGAAATATCCCAATTGGGATAATGATTTGGTTCGAAGGGTTTTTATGTCGATACAAATGCCTTGTATTCATTTCCTTATGTACTATATAGTTATTGACCTACAGTCATTGTTCTTGTCCGGGCAGCGGCTTCTGTTATGACCCCTTCCTACACACAAACTTCATTTATAGGAAGCAGTTAGATTGCTTGTACTCGTTTGAGATTCACGAAGACGCTTCTTCTTTGGTCTACCTGCATTCTGCTTCACAACAATTGCAGTGCAATCACTTTCAATCAGCATATCCATTGTGACTGGTGGTAGCCATTCCACTCCATAAACACTGGTAAATGCTTCCGCAAAAGTAGATGTCATCCAAACCCATCCATAAAGACTGTGTGCTTCAGCAAGACGGTTCTCGTGCTGAAGGCAGAGTAACAAATGAGTACATGGTGCTTCCATATCATTTGGATACCCGCAAAAACAGACATTAACTCCGAGCTGAACTCGAAAATCCTTGGGAAGTGGGCCAGGGGTATAAACACAATGAACCAGAAAAGATGTTGCTTTATAGCTGGTAATGCTGCTAGATACTGGATAACGCAACAATTTCTCGACCTGGCTTTTCATGTATTGTGACACAACATTCCACTCGCAATGCTATTTACCATTTTTTGACCATTTA